>SJYC01113730.1:0-27845 GCA_006408675.1 Madoqua kirkii
TAGTCAAGGCTATGGTTTTTCCTCTAGTCATGTATGGATGTGAAAGTTGGACTGTGAAGAAGGCTGAGCACTGAAGAATTGATGCTTTTGAACTGTGGTATTGGAGAAGACTCTTGAGAGTCCCTTGGACTGCAAGGAGATCCAACCAGTCCATTCTGAAGGAGATCAACCCTGGGATTCTTTGAAAGGAATGATGCTAAAGCTGAAACTCCAGTACTTTGGCCACCTCATGAGAAGAGTTGACTCATTGGAAAAGACTCTGATGCTGGGAAGAATTAGGGGCAGGAGGAGAAGGGGACGACTGAGGATGAGATGTCTGGATGGCATCACGGACTCGATGGATGTGAGTCTGAGTGAACTCCAGGAGGTGGTGATGGACAGGGAGGCCTGGTGTGCTGCGATTCATGGGGTGGCAAAGAGTCGGACACAACTGAACTGAGGCTTCGACAGTACGTGTACAACCTGGATTTAGAAAATGCAGAGGAACCAGAAATCAAATTGCTAATATTCATTGGATCATAGAGGAAGCAGGGAAATTCCAGAAAAACATCTACTTCTACTTAATTGACTATGCTAAAGCCTTTGACTGTGTGGATCACAATAAACTGTGGAAAACTCTTAAAGAGATGGTAATATCAGACCACCTAACTGTCTCCTGATAAACCTGTATTCACGACAAGAAGCAACAGTCGGGACTGGACATAGAACAATGGACTGGTTCAAAATTGGGAAAGGAGTATGTCAAGGCTGTATATTGTCACCCTGCTTATTTCACTTCTCTGCATAGTACATTAATACAAAATGCCAGGCTGGATGAATCACAGGCTGGAATCAAGAAATTGCTGGGAGAAATATCAGTGACCTCAGATATGCAAGTGATACTACTCTAGTGGCAGAAAGTGAAGAGGAACTAAAGAGCCGTTGATGAAAGTGAAAGAGGAGAGTGAAAAAGGTGCAGTCAAAAAACTCAACAGTCAAAAAACTAAGATCATGGTAGCCAGTACCATAACTTTATGACAAATAAATGGGGAAAATGGAAACAGTGATAGACTGTATTTTCTTGGGCTCAAAAATCACTGTAGATGGTGACTGCAACTATGACATTAAAAGATGCTTGCTCCTTGGAAGAAAAGCTGACAAACCTAGACAGAGTATTAAAAAGCAGAGACTTCACTTTGCTGATAAAGGTCTGTATAGTCAAAGTTATGGTTTTTCCAGTAGTCTTGTACTACTGTGGACCATAAAGAAGACCGAGTGCTGAAGAACTGATGCTTTTGAACTGTGGTGCTGGAGAACACCCTGGAGAGTCATTTGAACAGCAAGAGCTGACTCACTGGGAAAGTCCCTGATGCCATGAAACAATGAGCAACAAACCCCTGATCAGATAAATCATTTGCAAATTGGTAGGTTATCTTTCTCTTTTGTAGATCATTTTCTTTTATGTGCAGAATCTTTTAAATTTCACGTAATATTTGTTTAGTTTTGCTTTTGTTTACCTTGCCTGGAGAGTCACCATTTATTGAAGAAATGATCTTTTTCTATGGTATTATTCTTTTCTCCTTTATTGAACACTGTTGTTCATTCGCTAAGTTGTGTCTGACTCTTTGCAACCCCATGAACTATAGCATGCCAGGCTTTCCTATCCTTCACTATCTCCTTGAGTTTGCTCAAATTCATGTCCATTCAGTCAGTGATGCCACTCAGCCATCTTATCCTCTGTTGCCCCATTCTCCTCAAGCCTCAGTTTTCCCCAGCATCAGGGTTTTTCCCACTGAGTCAGCTCTTGGCATCAGTTGGCCAAAGTACTGGAGCTGCACCTTCATCATCAGTCCTATCAGTGAAAATTCAGTGTTGATTTCCTTTAGAATTGATTGGTGTGATCTCTATGTTGTCCAAGGGACTCGCAAGAATCTTCTCTAGCAAATGACAACTGGAAAAACCACAGCTTTGATTATACAGACTTTTGTCAGCAAAGTGATGGCTCTGCTTTTTAATATGCTGTTCAGGTTTATTATAATAGCTTTCTTTCCAAGGAACAAGCATCTTTTAATTTCATATCAGTTGTCTATATATGCATGGTTTATTTCTGGGCTTTCAGTTCTGCTCCATTGATCTATGTATCTGTTTTTCTGCCACTACTATATTGTCTTGATTACTATAGATTTGTAAAATAGTGTGAATCGGGGCTTGTGATATTTACGATTTTCTTTTTCTCAGAATTGTTTTGACTATTCACAGTCTTTGTGCCTCCATATAAAATATAGAATTTTTTGTTCTATTTTTATTAAAAATGTCCTTGAGACTTTTTTAGGGATTTTATTGGCTATGTAGATTGCTCTGAGAAATATGAACAAATACCTTTCCATTTATTTGTGTCTTCCTCAATTACTTTCAAGAATGCCTTACTGTTTTTAGTTTATAGACCTTTCACCTACTTAAATTTATTCCTAGGTAATTTATTTAGGTGAAAGACAGGGAAGCCTGGCGTGCTGCAGTCTACGAGTCGCAATGAGTTGGACATGACTGAGTGACTGACCAACAACAGCAATTATTCTTTAGTTATGATTGTAGTTGGGGTTGTTTACTTAATTTCTCTTTCAGCTAGTTAATTGTTAGGATATAGATACGAAATTAATTTTTGTGTTGATTTTTGTACTCTGCAACTTATTTATTATTTCTAATAGGTTTTTTTCTGCTTTATTGGTGGAGTCTTTAGGGTTTATTACCATAAAATGATTGGAGAAGGAAATGGTAACCCACTCCAGTATTCTTGCCTGGAGAATCCCATGGACAGAGAAGCCTGGTAGGCAACAGTCCATGTGGTCACAAAAAGTTGGACACGACTGGGCAACTTCACTTACTTAGTTACTATAAAATGATATCATCTGCACATAATGGCAGTTTTACTTCTTCCTTTCCAATTTGGATTCTTTTATTTCTTTTCCTTGTATGATTGCTCTAAGACCTCCAATACTATGTTAAATAAAAGTGACAGGAGTGAGCATCCTTGTCTTGCTCCTGATTTTAGAGAGATAGCTTTCAGTTTTTCACCACTGAGCATGATGTTAGCTGTGCCCACCTACTTTAATTTTGGCCTTAAGTCATTTTGTCAAACTCAGAAGTTTTACTGGGTGCCATATATTTAGTCTTTGTCTTAAGATCCTTTAATCAACGGGGAGTTTATCCTGGCATTTTATTAGATAGAATGTATTTTTAGAACCCATCTGTTTTGGGGGGAACTGGGAAAATAAAGCTTTTCCAAACCTTCAAGTTTCTGAATTTCAGGAATCTATTTTTTCCTCATTTCTACTTGCAAATTTGCAATTGTTTTCTTAGCTCATCCCTTTCTTGTAACACTTTTACCAAATGCAACCAATCAACAACTAAGCAATCAACAACCAAGGTCTCATTTTCCAGTCTCTGTCTCTGCAACTGAAGCCCATTAGTGTTACATGCCTCCTGTCTTGGGCAGACTGCTGCTGCTGCTGCTGCTAAGTCGCTTCAGTCTTGTCTGACTCTGTGCGACCCTGTAATCAGCAGCCCACCAGGCTCCCCTGTCCCTGGGATTCTCCAGGCAAGAATAATGGAGTTGCCATTTCCTTCTCCAAAGCATGAAAGTGGAAAGTGAAAGTGAAGCTGCTCAGTCCTGTCCAACTCCTAGGGACCCATGGACCGCAGACTACTGACTCCAAAAAATGTCGATATCCTAATCCTGGAAAACTGTGGAAAGGGCGGTTGAGATTGCAGGTGGAATGAGGTTAACTCTGAATCTCATCTTGGCAATCACTGTGCACTATTTAGATGGCTCCAGTCTAGCCCTGTGTGTTCTTAAAAAGGAAAGAGGGAAGTAGAAGACTGAGTCAAAGAGATTCAACATGAGGATTATACAGGTCCTTGGTATTTTTGGTGATGGAGGAAGGTGGCCAAAATTCAAGGAAGGTGGAGATTGCTAATACTCGGAGTAACCGTTAATTCACAGTGAGCATGGAAATGTGAACGTCAGTCCTACAAGGAATTCTGCAGGGAACTGAATTCTGCCAGCAATCCAACTGAGCAAGGAAATAGGTTCTAGAAAAAGAATGCAGCTTGCTGTCCCCTTGATGATAGTCTGGTGAGGTTTGTGTAGGACCTCTCACCCAACAGATCTTTAAAATAATATCGTGTTACTTTAAGTTTAAATTTGTAGAAGTTTGCTGTAGCAGTAATAAAAATCTAACATATCTCCAAAGTTATATCTGACAAGCTTTGTAACAAATATTTTGCTCCATGCATCACTGTCTCTGCAGACTCAGATACATATTATCTTACCGCCCACCCTCTGACTTATACGCCTCTACCAAATATTTAAACTTTTTATTCCAGTGGCACCTGCTGCCAGTTTCAGATTCTACGTTAGTCAGAATAGGTTGAGTTATCCCATTACCACTTATCCTCCTCTGGTTGAATGAATCAGGACTGTCAGTGACCTCAACAAAGGTTTATTTCTTACTAACGGAAAATCTGCTGTGAGACCAGCAGAGCTCCAGAGCATCTGCTTTTTACGAGCTGACTCAGAGATCTAGTCTGCTTCCATCTTATGGCTATTTAATCTAATACAGATCTTTCAAAGGGTCACAGGAGAGAAAGAAAACACTGGGAATCTCCAAGGATTTTCACTTTCTCAGATCAGAAACAACACTTGTCCCTGTTGCCTGTAGTGCACTGGCCAGAATTAAATCACAGCTCTGCACACCCTTTAGAGAGATGAGAAGTGCGGCGCTTTTGTGTGCCCAGAAGATAATTGATATTAATGGTTCACTTTAATAAAATGTGGTCTCAAAAGATTTCAGACTGGTCCACCTGAGAAGCAGGCATTGAACTTAATGTTCATTCAGAATCCCAAGCTGTGGACTACATCTCAAGCTTTCCCAAGAACTTATTCCTCAAGTCCCACTTAACACAAAGCCAACTATAGGTTTTGTAGTCCATCTCTTCTTGCCCAGCTCTGTGCCCAATGAGATACCAATCTTCCCTTCTATAAGCAAACTCAAACCTTGAGGAATGGCTCAGAGCAAACCTTTTCTGGACTTGATGTGGGATAAGAACTCCTTTCCTTTCTCTTGTGGAAGAGAAAAACTCCAGTTTGCCCTACTTACTCCATGACCAAAGATGCTGATGATTTCTTTCATTTTTTTCCCCTTCCCAATATATCTAGGAAAACAAAATGGACATAAACAATCAATCAAATGCATTATAGTGCTATATAGAGAGCTATTTCTTTACAGTATTAGCACTAAAACATTCTAGAATCCAAAGGAAGAAAGAGATTAATGAGAACTAGAAGTACTCCTTAAGAGTTCCTGAGTCAGAATTCACTAACTCAGGTGCCAGGTAATGTGATGGTTACTTTCAATTCTCAACAGGGTCATGGGCTGTCTGACCCTCATATTTAGCCAAACACTGTTTACAGTGGGTCTGGAAGGGTGTTTCCTAATCAGATTAACATTTGAATCAGTGGATTCAATAAAGCAGATGGCCCTCTCTATTGTGGGCAGGCCTCATCCAATCAGTTGAAGACGTGAACAGAGCAAAAAGGATGGGTAAGAAGGATTCCTCCTGCCTGACTGTGAGCTGGGACACTGGCCTTTGCAGCCTTCAGACTCAGCCTAGAACAACAGCATGGGTCTCAGACCTGCTGACTTCTGGACTGGAACTCAAACAACGAACCCTCCAAGTTCTTGGGTCTTTGGACTCAGAGTGGAGCTACAGACACGATGGTTCTCCTCAGCCTCCAGCTGACCGCCTGTAGACCTTGGGGCACGTCAGGCTCTGTAACTGTAAAGTCAATTCCTGATCATATATCCTGTCTATGTATACATGTGTGTATAAGCTTAACACATAAAATTATGTGCATGTGTGTGTGTGCTAAATTGCTTCAGTTCTGTCCAACTCTGTGCAACCCTACAGACTGTAGCCTGCCAGGTTCTTCTGTTCATGGGATTTTCCAGGCAAGAATACTGGAGTGGCTTGCGAAGTCCTCCTCCAGGGGCTCCTCACGACCCAGAGATCGAACCCATGTCTCTTAACATCTTCTGCACTGGTAGGCAGGTTCTTTACCTCCAGTGCCATCTGGGAAGCCCACGTATAATGGCATGCTTGTGTAAATATCTTTATGTATATATATGCCAAGGATTCCAGGAGACTGCTCTGCCTGAGGTTTCTGTAAAGTTTACAGTGAGTCATGCTGGGGGGAAAGCATGCATAAGTGGAAGAAAGAGACTATGCCATGTTCTGCAATAGATGGCAAGAAGAAAAAAATAAGTCAAGCAATTTATATGTAAATAAAGATTCCCTTGAGGATAAAATCTTGCTGAGGCGTGCTCTGTACAGCCCCCATAGATCTCAACATCAGTCTGAGCATCTAATAAAGAACCAATACTTTTCTGAATATCATCAAAATTGTGGTGAAACTGGAGGAAGAGAAGTCACGTTGATGGGCACTACCTAAATTCACCAAAACTGCATGTGGAAAACTCCACTGCACTGGTGAATCCCTCATCTGTACCAACATTTAATTTTACTTAACTCACTTCTGTTTCTATTTATTTTTCTAATATTAACTGAAAGGCTGAATCAACCTAGTTCTAATGCTCATAATCAGATGGGTCTGGTGCACTGAAAAAGTGTGGCTGTGCTCTCACAGAATGACACTAAAGTAAGAAAAAGAGAAGTGAGCCCAAAGCCGTTTATTCCCGTAAATGGGTGAAACCAGAGCCATGCTCCCTGGAAAAGCATCAGCGTGGGGTTAAAAACAGTGAGGAGCAATGGGCAAAAGATGTCATCCATCCTGAACGCCACTTCCATGCTTCTAGATCTGCCTTCTGGGGCTGGGAGGAACAGTGCCACCTTATGAAGGAGCAGAGAAGCTACTGCAATTTGAAAAAGGATTTAAATAAAGACAAAACTAAAAACTTTTTCCACATGCTATAAGCAGTTTCAAAGAAATGATTTGCCTTGGGATATTCAGTAATCCACAAGGTGGATCTGAACTATTTTTCATTCTTTTAAAAAAAATGCATTTATTTATTTCATTAAAGTGTCAGAGAGTTAATCCACGTTGTAGTCACGAACATACATGCAGTGCATTTTATATGTTTTATAACTACAGTCTAGATGCTTTCTATCACATAATTTCTGAATGGCATTTGTGTTAAGACTCTTCATAATGCCTTGGACTGCAAGGAGATCCAACCAGTCAATCCTAAATATTCATTGGAATATTCAATGGAAGGGCTGATGCTGAAGCTGAAACTCCAATACTTTGGTCACTTGATGTAAAGAACTGACTCATTGGAAAAGACCCAGATGCTGGGAAAGATTGAAGGCAGGAGGAGAAGGGGACGCCAGAGGAGGAGATGGTTGTTGACATCACTGAAGCGATGGACAGGAGTCTAAATAAGCTCTGGGAGTTGGTGATGGATAGGGAAGCCTGGCATGCTGCAGTCCACGAGGTCTCAAAGAGTCAGACACAACTGAACAACTGAACTGAATATTTTTGTATAGTCTCTCTGAATCAAAAGTTTTCCACATGTTTCATCTTATTTCCCATGAAAACTCAGATTTCAAAAACTAAGTTTAGAAAAGCCTGTTTTCATCATTACAAATTTGAAACATTTCCTAATTTATTCTCAAACTTTATTGTTGATCAATTATTTATATCTATCTGCCTTTCTACTTTATGATACATATTTTAATTTATATTTTATCCTTTTATTTAAACGATACTACTTTATATTTAAACTTAATTTTATATTTATATTCGACTTTTTGTACTATTTACTACACTGGCAACCAGGACATCTAGGAAATGCTTTAACAGACTTTTTAAGCAATATATTTTAATTGTACATTTTATTCCTCCTAGATACAAGATTAATCAAGACATCTACCCATTTATACCAGCCACAATATAATTTTCAACTTTGATCTGAAGTTACAAGATTTTCATTTATCTCACAGATACTCCAAATGCTTAATCACTGTAAGAATTTAAAGCTCTAATTAATACCAAAGAGAACCTCTCTATTGCAGTATAAAATTAAATTTGCATAAAAATAGTTAGCTTACTTTCTCCTTTATTCTCTTCTCTCCCTCTGTGGTAAATAGATTAAGCTCCCCCAAAAAAACGTCCATGTCTTAAACTCTGCATGCATTCATGTGCATGTCTGACTCTATGCAACCTCACAGATGTAGCCCACCAGACCCCTCTGTCCACAGAATTTTTCAGGCAAGAATATTGGAGTGGGTTGCCATTTTCTACTCCAGGGGATCCTCCCAACCCAGGGAGGGAACTGCACTTTCTGCACTGGCAGCAGACTCTGTACTCTTGCCCCACCTGGGCAGCCCTAGGACTTAAGAGTGTATGTCCTTTACATGACAAAGAGGACTTTCTGCAGATGCAGTTAAAAATTTTGAGATTTGGGAGGTTATTTCAGATTATCTAAGTGGGCCCAGTGTAATCACAAATGTCCTCAAGAGTGGAAAAGAAAGGAAGAAAAGAAGGTCAGAGTGATGCTGTGTGAAAAGCATGTGACTCTGACTGGGTTTAAAGATGGAGCAAGGGGGCTGTCCCCACGTGCTATGGGCTGTGCCTCTAGAAGGTGGAACAGGCAGGGGATCTCTCCTGAGCCTTCAGAAGGGGGCGGCTCCTTGACTTAAACCCAGGAGACTCACTTCAGACTTGCAACCTACAGAGTTGTGAGATAATATATGTGGTTTTAAGCCACCAAAATTATAAGTAATTTGATATTGATACAACAGCAGTAAAAAAACTAATATTCCTCTCTTCTTCCTTTATCTATTAGCAAATATTTATTAAGAACTTATCCCTACTAAACATTGGGAATGAAAAGAAAAATGAGATGATTGAAAGGATAGCTGTTTTTTCCTATTTTAAAATTCATGACTACCATTGAATCCAACAGTTCCAGTTCTGGGTATTTTTTTTTTAAGAAAACGAAAAGACAAACTTTAGAAGATATATATACCCCTATGCTCATTGCAGTACTATTTACAATAGCCAAGGTACGGGAGTAACCTGTGTATCTATTGATAAATGAATGGATAAGAAAGATGTGGTTAATGGAATATTAACCATAAAAAAGAAAGAGATCTTGCTATTTTTGACAACACAGATGGACCTCAAGGGTATTATGGTAAGTGAAATAAGTCAGACAGAGCAAGATAAATACCATATGATTTCATTTTCATTAGATTCTAAACAGTAATACAAAAGAAGAAACAACAAAATAGGGCAAGACCAATAGATAAAGAGAAGAAATCGGTGGTTGTCCAAAGGGAAATGGGTGGGGCAAGAATGAAATAGGTGACCCCATGGACTGTAGCCCGCCAGGCTCCTCTGTCCATAGGATATCCCAGGAAAGAATTCTGGAGTGGGTAGCCATTTCCTTCTCCAGGGGATCTTCCTGACCCAAGGATCAAACTTGTATCTCCTGCATTGGCAGGCAGGTTCTTTACCACTGAGCCCCTAAGGAAGTCGACAAGTGTGGATATAATTTCCAAAATAGATTAAATTTAAAAAGCAATGTGTAAGGAGTAGGAATAATTCATGTATATAAGTTGGTATGATAAAGACTCACAGTCACAGGAATATGATTTCCTCCTGGTATTTGGAAGTAGGAAGTAGTCCTTATTTTTCACTTATATCCTTTTTATATATTTTGAATTTTGTATCTTGCGCATGTGTTACCTATTTCAAGAATATACACTGTTACCTCTTTTGCAAGAAAAGAAAGAGCTGGAACCCTGATTTTTGCCCTCCAGAGTTTCACACTCCTTTAAGGTGAAACAGATACACAGATAACTCTAAACAATGAGGCAAGTGCTATAAGAATAGAAATACACAAGGTTCTTTGGGGAAACAAAAGAAGCTTAATTCCTCCTGGAGGGATTGGAGAAGCTGAGCCTTGAATGGAAAGAATGATTTAAGAGATATTTATACAACAGAGTCAATCAGTATTACTTAATGACCACTTAAGGTGTAATGTGAGGCTGCAAATAAAAAATAACTCACCGGTTCTGGTTCCAGCCCTCAGTGGATTGCAGGGCCATTCATTTTCAGCTCAGCAAACATGTATTACCACCTCACTGTGTTCCTAGCACCATGTTGAGCCCTGAGGACGAGAAATTAGATAAGTTACGATCCCTACCATCAGAGAATATGAAGGTGAGTAATATGGGGCAGGAGATGGCAATGATGGCCTTGGTTATTCACCCTTCCCTTTGCAGTACCCTCCCATCATGGACAGTTTACCCTGTCCTGGCCCTAAACGTGAGACCCAACCCAATGACTCAGCTAGGGAAATGACACGTTGCAGGCAGGATGTAGAAGCTGGGATCCCAGTAGGGCCATTCATTTTCAGCTCAGCAAACACGTATTACCACCTCACTGTGTTCCTAGCACCATGTTGAGCCCTGAGGACGAGAAATTAGATAAGTTACGATCCCTACCATCAGAGAATGTGAAGGTGAGTAATATGGGGCAGGAGATGGCAATGATGGCCTTGGTTATTCACCCTTCCCTTTGCAGTACCCTCCCATCATGGACAGTTTACCCTGTCTTGGCCCTAAACGTGAGACCCAACCCAATGACTCAGCTAGGGAAATGACACGTTGCAGGCAGGATGTAGAAGCTGGGATCCCAGTATGCCATAGACTTGAACAAGTCACAGCAACATCTCTGAGGTTTAAAATATTCATCCATTAGTTGAAGTGACTGGATCACTTGATCCTCTAAATCACTTCTGGATGGAAACTTGTAAAAATCCATTATTTTTATCTTGGCTACCATGAACCACAATGGCACAAATGACTGAAAGAGGAAGATCAAAGAAATTAATTTTTCTGTGTAGGAGAAAATGTTGGTTTTCCTGAGACATAGAGGAACAATCAATTTAGCTGAATTGTGCTTTTGTGCTTTTGTTGTGATTCCAACCACATGGAGTCAGTGAAGGAAAGAAAAGAACATTGAGTCTTGTTGAATGTGCAATTGATATTTATATTGTAAGTTAATGCATTTTTTTAATCTTATTACTGCATAACAGAGATGGTAGGAATGAATCATTGTATTTTTTTAAAAAACTGATTTGTTCACACTGGAAAAATGAAGAGAAACAAAACTATGCAATTAGGCCAGCAGTTTAGCAGCCTCATTAAGTGGTGTGTATATTTTCCATATGCTCTCATTTCATTTTATGTAATCTTGCCATAAACATCAGGAAAGTAAAAAAAGTGTACTCATTTATAAATCATATTTTATAGGTTAAATGCTGACATCCATGTCTGAGGCTTTCTCATTCAAATGTAACAGCATCTATTTCTTATACTTCAAGGAAATCATTACAAATGTTTTAGCATCAGAAAAAATAATCTCATTGTCCTTTGACTTACTTGGGAAAAATGCTTTATTTTTTATCCAGAAACATGTCATAATTTTATTTGTGCTTTTGAGTAAAACAGTGATGAATTCACTTTATCATGACACAGAATAATCTTTATTTTCACAAAACAATCCATTAAGTATTGAGGACTCAGGATACTATTGCCCCAGTAATAAGGTGTACACAAAGAAGTAGGATGAGAGTGTAACACTGGCTTTCAAGGACCTGTAAGTGTGCTTCAGAAGCTTCCCTGGTGGCTCGGCTGGTAAAGAACCTGCCTGCCAATATAGGAGATGCAAGAGATGCAGGTTTGATCCCTGGGTGGGGAAGATTCCCTAGAGAAGGAAATGGCAACCTGCTCTAGTATTCCTGCCTAGAAAGTTCCATGGACAGAGCCTGGCAGGCTATAGGTCACGGAGTCACAGAGCTGGACACGAGAATGCACATACACACACATACACAAGTGCAATTAAAAAAAAAAACCTGAAAAAATTTACCATCACAATAGATTAGATTGGATAAATACATTTTGATTTTGATACACTCATATAAGACTTCCCTGGTGGCTCAGATGGTAAAGCATCTGCCTACAATGCGAGAGACCTGGGTCTCATACAGTGATATACAACAATTTAAAGCAATAAACTATAGGTATAAGCGCAATGTGAATGAATCTCACAGACACAATAAGAAGCCAGGTACCAAGCATATTCTGCATGGTTCCATTTATATGAAGTTCAAAAACAGAGAAGACAATTCAGTTCTGTTAGAATAGTGATTATCTGTGTTAGCGATGGTGATGGTGGTGATGTGTGTGTGTGCATGCATGATTTTGACCAGGAGGGAGTATGAAACTTTTGGGAATGCTGAAAATATTCTAACATTTTGATCCAAGTGGTGGTCATGTAAGTAATCATATTAGTGAAAATTTCTCAAGCTCTTTTCATGCTTTATTGCATATGTAATACTTTCATAAAAACAGTCATCATCATAACCACCATTATCACCACACAGTAGTAGGTTGAAACCTCTACATTCTTGTCAAATTCTAAGCCTAGCTCACAATTGGAAAATAATCTCTTAAGTCAAGTTGTTTGGAATGAAATTAAATGCTCTTCTCTATTTTTCTATCTTCCCAGTTAACAACTGATTTAACAGAAAGTGGTTAGTGGTTTCCCTCCAGCCCCAACTGCCATTGTATTCCACATGCACTGACTCCTTAGGGCATGTTCTTCACCGTCACTCTGTTTGGTTCTCAGCGCCCCTAACAGATTTTAGTGGAGCAAGACTCTCAAAGTTAGGGAGGAGATACCTTGAGGCAGAGATACCCCATGTGAGGTTGTTCTGTGCTGCTCATTTTTCAAAGATTGTGTGCCTAATTAAGACAAACTGGACAAATGGGGCCAGTGGTGATCTTTTCATTTACAAACGACAGCAAGTAAAGAGCCTGGTGGAAGCTGTGATTAATGTATCACTTTAAATCAAGACAGGCGATGCACTGTCCTTTCTGTAAGAAGAATGCAATGTGATCTTTGGCAAATACAGGTGTGACTATTAAAAGCCCTCCTGTTCTTGGTCCTCCTCTCATACAAAGCAACAATAACACATAAGACTTCATAAAACTAGAAATAAGGAGCTGGTTGCACTAACATTTCTCTTTGGCCCTTGTGGTGAATGTTAATCTCCTAAGTACAAAGGCAAGGCATGTTTAGGGATCCATATACTTAAGAAAGTTCTGGGTCTAGGGATCCCCTCATGACAGAAATAGCTCCATCTTATCTGCCTTCTTCCTACCAACTTTTAGCCTGGCTGGGATGAGCAACTTTCTCTAGTTTCTCTGTGTTTTCAGTGGACACTGTGGAAGGCTGCTGGATGCCTGGCTTTCTTGTGGGTGCCCCACCATAGGGTGGCCTTCTTGGCATGTGAACGCCAACAAGAAGATGCACTGGGCTGAACCACCATGGAGAGAACCAGGGTCTTTGGGATAAAAGGAGCAGAGCTGGAGGAAGGGGCCTGGAAGGAGGTCCAGAAGGATCCTCCGAGAGCCTAATCATGTTCTCCATGACAGAAAGCTAGCTTAGGGACAACTGCCCCAGGATCACTGATCACAGTGAGCCGAGGAGGGGCCACGGTGGCTGCAGGATACAGACACTTGTCCCTTTCCTTTCTCTTTCCTGACCAGCATGCTGGAGGAACCAGGCCTTTTGGCAAGGGCAGGGGGCAGGTGAGACAGTGTTTAAGGACCAGATCCTGCGCCGCTAGCCTTCCACTTCAAAAAGAGTAAAGGATGGAGCTAGAGCCTTCCTCGGGACTAGACGGGATTTAAATTGAGTCTGAGGTTGAAGATTTGATACAGTCTGAGTTTTAAAACTGAAAATGGACACGTCCTTGACGGTCCAGTCATTATACATGGCTCATGCACTGCAGAGGGTGTGGGTTCCTTTCCTGGTCTGGGAATCAAGATCTTGTAGGCCACGTGGTGCGGCCAAGAAAAAAAAACCTGAAACTGATAAAATCTGCCCATGGAGAACCATGGTTATGTCCTTTTAATGGGCTCCCTTTTTGTCCTCTCAACCCCACGAGCATTCTCAATGCAAGTTCTCTGAACTGCCAGCCAGATCACGGCTTCACTCTGCACAACAACTTCCGCTGGCCTTCCACCACACTCAGACTAAAGGCCAAAGTGCTCTCTGTGCTCTTGCGGGTCTGGCCCCCCCACTGCCTCTGTGACTCCAGTGCCACCCACTTGGTGCCTCACTCTGCCAGCCTGGCCTCTTTCCTGTTTCTCAAGCATGCTACGTACATTGGGTCTCAGGGCCCTTCTCATCCCTCTGCTGGAAACACTGTTCCCCAGCTATGCATCTCTCTTTGTTCCAGCCTCCACAAAAATGATGCATCCTCAGAGAGGCCATCTCTGATCTCTGGCAAAAATAGCAGTCACCTGTCCTACCTCAAAAATCCATTTGCTTTCCTGTCATAGTTCTCAGTACTACTTGACGGTATATACTATTTATTGTGTGTTTCCTCTGATAATATCTAAGCCTCATAGGGGCAATGATTTTGTCTCTTTTATCTTAAGGTACTGGGCAGAATGCCTTGTATATAAAAGGTTTCAAAAATGTTCCTTGAGTGAATGACTATCTGAAATGTTATTAAAGAAGAGTGAAATCGAAAGTGTTAGTCCCGCAGTTATGTCTGACTCTTTTCGACCCCATGGACTGTAGCCCACCAGGCTCCAAACAATCGAACTGAAGTTTGTACTTCAAAATAACATCTAACTATTTAAACCTTCTAAACTGAGATTCCTTAGTAAACAATATTACATTGAAGACCTAGCAATAACAACAAATGTTGCTGTGAGTTGGTTTACTAATATATAAAATTAAAGATAGGCTTAATCTATGACACCCTGAGTGAACCCTGGGGCAGTGGGATTACTTTTATGGAAATTGTATGTATGTAGTAAGTTGGGGAAGAAAAAACTAAAAACCATAAAATAAAACCTTTCTATTTTTCTCTCCTCCTATCAAAAACTGAAGTGAGTGAAAGTGAAGTCGCTCAGTCATGTCCGACTCTTTGAGACCCCATGGACTGTAGCCTACCAGGCTTCTCTGTCCATGGGATTCTCTAGGCAAGAATACTGGAGTGGGTTACCATTTCCTGCTCCAGGGGATCTTCCCGACCCAGGGATCGAAGCCTGGTCTCCTGCAATGGAGGCAGACGCTTTAACCTCTGAGCCACCAGGGAAGCCCATCAAAAGCTGAAGTGCACCACTTTTCCATTCTTTGATTCTGGACATGACCACGTGACTTTCTTAGTGACCAGGACTTAGGAAACGTAGGTATGAAATGTTTTAAACTGGGGCTTGCTCTAGGGAACCAGGATCTCACCATATGGAGAAAACACCCTGTCATCTTAGCCAGCGAGACAACGCTTCAAACTCCACATGTCTCCATCTGCCTGAGTGGAACCAGGGAAAAAGCAGACAACTGCTCTGCTGATTCCTGCAGAATGGTTGTTACTTTAGGCCACTAAGTTTTTGTGTAGTTTTTACACAGCAAGGGCTAACTGATACACTATATTTGGGAGAACTCTGTACTAAATTAAGTTCCACTGTTAACACAACCAGGACACACAGATGACATCTTCTTGCTCATCTGTCAACATGTGATACGCGGAGAACACAGGAACTTAAACAGGAAGTCCGCCAGAACTGGGTTTGAAATTAACTACACTACTTATTGGCTGTGTGAGCAGTTGGCTGGGGCAAACTGCCTAGCTTTTCTAAATCTTAGTTAAATATAAAATAGAGAACATAACTAAAATACTGACCCAACCTCAAAGTCTGATCCGAGGGCCAGCAACAACATCACCTTGTGGGAGCCGTTACAAACACAGAGTCTGCGGTCCCACCCCACACCTCCCAGTCAGAATCTGCACTTTGACAAGTTCCCCAGGTGACTCGGGGGCACATTAGAGCTTGGGGATCTTGAAGACCTCCAACAGGGAAAAGTCGCACAGCTTTCTCTCGTCTCCCGGGGAAATTCGGTCTAGGCTATTTTTCTGGGCTTGCTCCACATGCAGACAGGCTCGGCGTCTTCCAGCTTTTCTTAGGGCCCAGCTCAAACTGCAGTTTAGCGTTTTAGCAGGAGTTGTCAGCGGGCCCTCAGCCCGCTCCGCTGAAAGATGCTCAGTTGGTAAACTTGTGATTACTCTCCTCTCAGCTCTGCTTGCAAGAGGTCAGGCTGTGCCAGGGGAGCACGCCTTTCGGGTCTGCAGTCACCTCTCGTCCTCGGGGCCTGGCTACGGTTCGCGCCCACATCCTGCTCTCACCCCTCAGCCCGCAGGGGCTGCCAGGCTCGCTCTCTGCTCCCGGCCAGCGGGACCCGCTCCCGGGCTGAGCATGCCCAGTGCGGCCGCGAGTGCGGCCCGGTCCCCAGTGCGCAGGTGCCACGTCTCCGGGTTTTGGTGGCCGCCGGCCGGAGAAGGAGGCGGAGTGGCCGCAGGGAGGAGAGTCCTCCCGGATGGGAGTCCTGGAGCCGCGAGTTGTGAGGGTCCAACAAAGGGTGATGCTGGAAGGAGCGCCGTGTAACCTCTTTACTGTGGGTGACTCGGAGTCACCTGGGGCCCGAGGCGAGCTTACGCCCCAGCATCTCGGGGACCGCCCTCTGGGGCGGGGGCGGGGGTGGTTGCGTCCCTGGGTTGCACTTGGGGGAAGACTTTTTGGAACCACTTTATCTTTCGGTGCCTCAGTTTAAGGCTCCGGTGCAGGGGGCGGGGTGGGAAGGAGAAAGAGGAATATTTGCTTTGGAAGATTGTTTCAAGGATTCCAGGAATAAAAAGCGTTTAGGACAGTGCCTGAAGCATTGTAAGCGCCTGAGGTGTTTCTTAAACAAAATATAAACAAATATACACCCTCACCCCCGCCAACAACTGTGGGTCGTCAGCTGTCGCCGGATCTGATCCCTCTCCATTCTTTTAACTCCCTATCCCCGGCCCGGGTCCACGGCCCGTCACCCTCCGGATCCCCCACTCCTCACAGGTGCTGCTCGGCAGGCGCCACCCTGGGCGCCCCCCGACCCGGCACCAGGCCTGCCTGGCGGCGCCGGGAGCACCGGGGGCGACCGGGGAGACCCCGCCGAGTCCGCCGCGGGGCGGCTTCCCGGACGCCCCACCCACTGTTTCTGGGCGAAGCCCTCCACCCGGCCGGCCCCAGGCCCCCAGCGCAAGGGCTCCCAGCGCCCGCCGGCCCCCTCCCTGCCCCGCGGGATCGCGGCCGGCCCGGCCCCTGCCCACCCCCAGCCGGCCGGGCGCGCCGCACTGGGCATGCTCCGTAGCCCGGGCAGGTTGGGGCTGCGAGGCGACGGCTCGGGATCCGGAGCCGGGAGGCGAAGACGTAGAGGGAGACTCGGGGACTGAGCCAGGAGAGAGCGGCCGGCCGCTAGGGGTGGCGGGGCCCGGGGCCGGGGCGCGCCAAGCCGGCGGAGTCCGCTGAGACCCGGGCCCCTCGTGGAGGTGAGGACCGCTCCGGGGAGGCAGGGGCAGGGGCGGGGGCGGGGCGGGCGAGGGGCGGGCTCGCCGGCCGCCGCGGTCCGGGGTGGAGGGGCTGGTGACGCGGGGAGCAGCTAGTGAGCCACCCCGCACACAGGAGCTCACACACACACGCGCGCACACCCGCGCGCGCACCCACTGGATCTCCAGGCTGCGGCCGCGGCCGCATCTCCGGCAGCAGCTCCGGGCAAAGTGACAGGTAGGAGAAGGCTTTCCGAGTCCCGCCCGAAGATGCTCCCTCCCGCCTGGGCCCGCGAGGCTTGTTTGTTCCCGGCGGGTGCGTCCCGGACGCGCGCGCGCGCACCCAGATGCCCTGCCCCGGAGCCGGTGCGGTGCCGGGCGCCCGGAGCGCGCGAGAGCTGGGGGTCCGCGCTGCCGCCCCTCCCTCTGCAGTCATCGCCTGTTGGGTTTCCTTACACTCTGTCCAGACATTCGCTGCTTCTGGCTGGAAATAGCTCGACTCGACGTGTATATGATTATTTCGGTTGGAAATAGTTGGCACCGTGCAACGCATGTAAATGTGTATGCGTGTGGCTCGCCTTACTTCTTCTGGGGAAATAATAGGTATGATTGACCATTTCCACTAAAACAGCACTGATAGGGCGGCACTCCTTGGGGGCAGTGTTCCAGCTTCCTAAGATAATACAAAAGATGGAGACTAAAAGTGTCTTCAGAATTTTAAAGTTGCCTTTTTCTTAACTAATTAGACCCTACGTAGTACTGTTCTCCCTGTGGACTTTGTAGGCAGTTCTGTTACAGAAGTATGGAAATACCGAATCCTTCAGTTTTCCAGTGTGTTTCAGTGCAACTTTATCTAGAATCATGAAACTATCATTTTTTTTTCTGGAGAAAAATGCAAATGCACATTATAGTTTCATAAATGTGCATGTGTTTGAGAGATATCTGACTTTTTCTCTAAGGCTTTTGAGGTGATTCTACTTCTTGTTCTAAAGCACATGTTTGAAATTTAATTTTGGCCAAAACATCCATGAAGGGTCCATGGATTTTTACTGAAAATGTGATACATGGTGGCCTGTAAATTAAGTTATGCGTGTTTAGAGATAACCTAATAATTCTGTTTAATTATGTTTAAATAATTATTTTATTGGCAATAACGTCATTCAGACTTTAGCTGTATAATATCTAATACAGAGATAAAGTTTCCCCTTTAAAGAGAAATCAGATTCATAAACTGACCAGTAGAAGCAACTGGTGACTTTACCTGGGCAGTTAATAAAGTGTCTGAGGAACTGTGTTCTTCATAAAAAGTAATATTTTTTCTGTATGTGTGTGTAAAATCTTAACTTTATCCATTCAGTTTTTTCAAGACTCTTTTCAAGACTCGTATATATTCAAAAATATATGCTCGAAACAAGAACCGAATATTTTGTTGGCTTTAAACTTCGGTAGCCTAAATTATTGAAATCAGGCAGAGGAACAAAAATTTCTCTGGGCAGGGCCATGTGATTTAATCTGCCTTATCCGTGTTATGTAATCTAACATGTTATGTTTTGATAGGACAGTCTTGCACATTTTTCAGCTAGTGTTTTAATCTATTATATCATCTTCCTTTTGACGTTTAATAAATGATGCCATCTTGGGAGAACACCTGTTTTCATAAAAATTAACTTTTTAAAGAGAAAACATTTGTTTTTGAATTGGCATTTTTATGGACATGAGACTTGCTGCTGTAAGTGGTAACTCTTTGCATGCAGTGTATTGTAACATATGTGAAGGTACCTCATATTCGATTACGGATTACGTTTTCCTTTAATTGCATTATTACTCAACCATTCCAACTTAGTTTTGATTTAGCTTTGATGATATCACTACCTAGCTCTGAATTAATCAGTGAAATGCTATTCTACAAGTAACTGTCAAAACAAAATTTCCAAGACTCTATTTGATCACTGGGTATACATGAATATGTGTCAGGATAATGCTACCTTTATTTTGCAAATGTACACCCACACAGAGAGCTTTGTTCTAAAATACTCTTTTGCAAGTTTTATATTGGTGTGCCTGAACAATGTGATTGATGTTAAACTACTTCTGTGCCCTGGAATCTTAAGAAGCTCAGTTTTTGCCTTATGAGATGGTGAAACAGGAAAGTTTAAAAACTGTTCAAGGTTACCAGAATGATTTTGCAGAAATGGATTTTTAAATCTGTAGCACCTCTTTGAAATGTTTCATCGCCCAGTGGAGATTTAACCAGTGTTTTGGCCCTCCTATTTTGTCTTTCTTAAAGAGCAAATCAAACACTTTTAGATTAGTGCATACTGCTGATTTTAGCAACGTGGGACAGTTATATTTGGCAATCCAAATGACTATGGTATTTTCCTAGGATACTACCAAAATCCACTTTGGGGTTTGATTTATTAAGAACTGATACAATGACTGAGGCTTGACTGATACTCAGCTCTAACCCACTTTGCAAGTTAAAATTGAGGTAAAATTGAGCTTTAGCACTGATATTTTCCTTGAACCCATCACATGGCATGTCAGTTTGTGAAAAGATGTGATCAATAAGCCTGTTTCTGGGTTTAGCATCTGCATTTTCTTCCCCAAACTTTCAGGTGTAGCTGGCAAGCTTAAATTATCGAATTCATTCATTCTATTAATTATATCTGTGGACTTCTAAAAAAATACATTAGTAATTAGGTGCCAAGGTTGTTTTTTGCTTTAAAGACCTTATGTTGTGAGGAAAATTTATCTTTGTGATCACAGTTCTTATGTAATATAGTCACAGGAAAGAAAGGTTATGTATTTTTCATATTCTCCACAAATGTCTTTAACAGTAAGCTCAAGTATTTTGGGGAAGGTAAAGATATTCTTTGAAATTTAAGCTTATTGAGCAGATCATGACTCAGTTTTCTTTTTTTTGACCACTTGTAAACTATGGATGAAAAAACGTGTATTAGCACGAAGGGCACAGGTTTTTAATAAGCTGTCGCCTATCACAGTCCTGTAAAACCAAGAACTTGTGTGTTTGATATGCAGAATGAGGTCAAGGACTAGTGGAGATGCTTTAATGATCACAGTTGGTATTTCATGTCCAGACTGAAGTTTCTAAAATGGTTGCTTTTCCCCTTATAATGTGAACTTGTGGGCCTTTTTAGTGTCTGTCAGAAAGACTTACCTACCTACGAGAAAATCAATACCTCTCTTCATTGCCGAGTCTCCGTGGCTTTACTGTCTGTGAGGATACTGTGCAATTCTCAGTACTGTCCAGGCTGCATTTTTCTATTTCTCTGTACTGTTCAGGAACTATAATTGCCCTGTGTAGGCCTACCTTTCATTCCTTAATATTAATTTCTCTGTTTCATAGTTTATCTTTTGATCAAGCCTTCTCTTTGAAAGTAGGACTACTTCCTCAAGGTGTAATATTACGTATCTAGTTGTGTGTGAGGATTGGAATATTTCCTGCCATATCAGTAAACAAGGATGCCACAGTCCTCAGTGATTCCAGCTTCCAGGGCACTCAGGAGGAAGAATCCCTGTGATCACTATCCATTAGGCTGCAGCCACTCCCAATAGGGGAGCCCTGAGGAACTCAGGATGTGAAAAACACAGGATATTGGCCTCAGAAAGCGAGACACATGAAAGCAATGATTTCAGTAAGCCCAGACTTACTTCTGAAGTAGACAACCACTAAATTCCTTAACTTAAGATATCTGGTTTTCTTTCGGCTCAGTTCAGTTGCTCAGTCTTGTTGGACTCTTTACAACCCCATGGACTGCAGCACTCCAGGCTTCCCTGTGCTTTACCAACTCCCGGAGTTTACTCAGACTCATGTCCATCGAGTTGGTGATGCCATCCAACCATCTCATTCTCTACCATCCCCTTCTCCTCCTGCCTTCAATCTTTCTCGGCATCAAGGTCTTTTCCAATGAGTCAGTTCTTCACATCAGGTGGCCAGAGTATTGGAGTTTCAACTTCAACATCAGTCCTTCCAATGAATATTTGTACTGATTTCCTTTAGGATTGACTGGTTGGATCTCCTTGCAGTCCAAGGGACTCTCAAGAGTCTTCTCCAGTACCACAGTTCAAAACCATAAATTCTTCAGTGCTCAGCTTTCTTTATAGTCTAACTCTCATATCCATACATGACTACTGGAAAAACCGTAGCTTCAACTAGATGGGCGTTAGTTGGCAAAGTAACATCTCTGCTTTTTAATATGCTGTCTAGGTTGATCATGATTTTTCTTCCAAGGAATTGACAAAAACACTTGAGATGCTGCTGTCTCCCTGGCTTGAAGTCCTAAAAATTCTCACTGTATAAAAGAACTCTCAACTTTTAGGTTGGGATTGTTTTTTAAGTCAACACGTCTTATGTCAACTAAAAATTGAACAACTTGAGAGTTGCGAGTTAAGTTGTATTTGGGGCAAAATGAGGACCGTAGGATGGGAGGCAGCACCTCAGATGCTCTGAGAGCCTGCTCCAAAGTGGCAGTAGGGAAGGTCATTATGTAAGGTTTTGGTGAAGGGGGAGTTCAATACCATGAAGCACTCATTTTATAAAAAAGTTTTTTGCTAGTCATGAGGATCTGATGTCACCATGAAGGGATTTAGTGATTCTCTAGAACTGAGGAGATTCAAGCATTGAGATCATAAAATGTGTTCGTAAGACCATCCTAAAGACCCATGCCCCAGATTCCCTGGAGCACAGAGTGCCTCACTCCACCCTGTACTCCCCAGAGGCTGTAGAATGTGAGCACCTAGAGCACAGGGGTCAGTCTCTGGAGAGGCAGATGGAGAATGCCTTTGTTGTTCAGGCATTGACAGTGCTCTTGGCAAGTGCCAATTTGAGTTGACACTTAGAATGATACAGATTTTGGCACATTCACAGGCTGAGATTCTGTGGATCTTCAGATATATAAATGGATTTACTTCACCCCAAGGAGAAGGTGAGCTGGGTGACAATGCATCACTGAGTAGATGAGTGAGGAGTTTGAAGCCTGTTTGTAAAAATCTTCCCATTTTGACCAGTTGAACAACGACACCCCTCTCCCCCTGCCCACCCCCCTAAATCCCATTTTCTAAAAGTCTGGTTAGAAGTTCATCTCTTTGGATACTTTGCTGATGCTGAAGGTGTAAGTCAAGTTCACAGAGTGGATGAAAGCAGTCATGAGACTTTTTATGTATCAGCTGGGAGATTCTTATATTCCGGAGGATGAAGGGCCAGTAGAGGTTTTATTTTCTCTGTGTGAACTCCCATCTACTTTTTCTTTCCTTTTCTTTTTGGAATCAAAGTAGATGAAAGGGACATCAATCAGAAGATGATTTTTTCTGCACACCCCTTTGCCTACTGCCTGGAAAACCTCAGAAGGTTGTGTACCATGTGACTGTAAGATAGTGTTATCTTATCCCCTTGAGTCTCCTTCAGGGCCTGGATCCTTTGAAATTCCACCTCTGGCCACCGAGCCACCCTGGGGGCATGCAGATTGCTGCTCTATGATACAGGGCACTCCACTCCAGCACTCTTGCCTGGAAAATCCCTCGGCGGAGGAGCCTGGTAGGCTGCAGTCCATGGGGTCTCTAAGTGTTGGATGTGACTGAATGACTTCACTTTCTCTTTTCATTTTCATGCATTGGAGAAGGAAATGGCAACCCGCTCCAGTGTTCTTGCCTGGAGAATCCCAGGGACGGGGGAGGCTGGTGGGCTGCCGTCTATGGGGTTGCATAGAGTCGGACACGACTGAAGCGACTTAGCAGCAGCTGCAGCCCTTCTTAAAGGTTCTTCTCCTCCTGAACAATTAGAGGAGGTTGCTGGCTCCCTGAGGTGAATGAAGTAGCCATTTGCTCAAAGCAGGAGGAAGACAGTCACTCAGGAAACTTAATTGTGAGCAGCTCGTCTGGACAGAGCAGGTCACCGGCCGGTGGAGTCACACTTGGCATCTTGCTGTCTCTCCCAGGACTGGAGCTCGTCACCGCAGGACACGCTGTGATGGCACTCTGCAGGTCCATAGAGCTCACAGATGCATCTTTATTTTCACTTTCTTCCAGTTGACAGTTAAGGCAGCTACTGGAGCCGTCGATCAGTCTTGGCATTTAATGGACTGAAAAGGAAGCACGTACTATGTGAGCCTTTAAAATATTTTTTTTGATAATTATGTGTGTGCTGAGTCGCTTCAATCATGTCCAACTCCTTGAGACCCCATGGACTGTAGCCCTCCAGACGAGAATATTGGAGTGTGTCGCCATGCCCCCTCCAGGGAATCTTCCCCACCCAGGGATTGAACTCACATCTTTTATGTCTCCTGCATTGGCAGCCAAGTTCTTTAGCACTAGCACCACCTGGGAAGCCCTTTGATAAATATACTTACATGTAATTGTTTTCCTTTGTACTTCATTTACTTTCAACAGTGTGAAGTTTCTGTGACTTTAAAGTGTTGGAATCAGGTGGACCTGTGCTCAGATCCAGACTATGTATGGCATGTGTGAGCTCTGTCACTTAGCGTTCACTCTGAGCCTCCGTGGCCACGTCTGAAATGAGGGGAATCTCGTATAGGGCAAAAGTGCGTGGCTGTGCAGCTTGGATGGTGTTGGGCGTTGTGTTACTGCTGCTTTTGCTTCAACTGCTCTTGGTGCTTTTTCTCTTAACGCTGCTAGTATTCCTCCTCACTCCCGCATTCTCCTCCTCCACTGGGGCAAATGCCAGCGACTTATCCATGCGAAGCAGGCTGTGCCAGTTCGTATAAAACTTTTGATAAGGGACACTTGTCCTGCCCCGTCTGCTAGTGTGGAAGTTCCGGTCACCTTTTAGGGCCACTGTGTGAATGCCAAGTCTTCCTCTGGGTTTACCTAACCCCGCCACTGCAGTTGGACAGAGGGACCTCACAGTAATTCAGCCCTAACCTCCTTGAAGTTCTGTGGCCTGGGGGCTTTGAAATAGAACTCTCAGCAGGACGCGCCCCCCAGGGCATCTGCGTCTCCCAGCCAGGCTTTGAAAAAAGACCTTCTGAAGCCAGTGAGGCTTGGGAGGAGCAAGGTATCCACCAGGATAATCTGGAGATCTGTGGGGTTTAGGGGGCCGTGCGTGACTCCGGCTTCCCTGTGAGCTTCAGAGGCAGGAACACTGATGGCAGCAGTAGCAAAACCACAGATGTTGATTGAACGCTAAAAATGTGCTGATTAAAAAAAATAGCATTCTTTATTGAATTCATTACAGTATTGTTTCTGTTTTGTTTTCTTGGCCTTTTGGCTGCCAGGCAGGTGAGGTCTTACTTAGCTCCCTAACCAGGGATCAAGCCTGCATGCCCTGCATTAGAAGGCGAAGTGTGGATTGCTGTATCACCAGGGAAGTCCCCAAATTTAATTTAACCCTCTTAATTTAACTCTCCTAATAGCTTTTTATGGGAGCTCCTAAAAGTACCTGTTTTACATGTGGGGAAAGTGAAGCTGAGAGAGTTAGTCACTTCAGGGGGTTAGAGATGAGAAGTCAAACTCGGGCAGACTGACACCAGAACTTAGACTTCTGACCGCTGTGCTGTGTCACCTGCCATGATGTATCACAGGGAAGTCCCCAAATTTAATTTAACCCTCTTAATTTAACTCTCCTAATAGCTTTTTATGGGAGCTCCTAAAAGTACCTGTTTTACATGTGGGGAAAGTGAAGCTGAGAGAGTTAGTCACTTCAGGGGGTTAGAGATGAGAAGTCAAACTCGGGCAGACTGACACCAGAACTTAGACTTCTGACCGCTGTGCTGTGTCACCTGCCATGCAAGTCCACGCGGCTGAAAGGTTTGCTACAGTAACACATTTTGTGAACACTGCTTTAAGGGACCGGGTTGAGGTATGATAGAGAAGCTTCTGGCAGCCCTGCTGTGACTGTGACCGTGGAGCTGAAATAGGAAATGGATACATGGGCCGGAAATCTGAGAGGGATTTACCAAATGCTGCCCCAGGGTAGCCTAAAAGTTACTTTAGTTTTCTGAAGGACCAGCTTTTCCTGGGTGAGGTTCCTCAGGTTTCAAGCAGATGTGACCCACTCTGAGGGCCAGGTGAGCATCATGGGGCTGCCTGGGGTAAGCTTACGCTCTAAGATGGGGGTGTTGGTGGGGGGTACGTGTGTCGGGAGCTCCGCCCTGACCTTCCCTGGGGGGCAGGTCTTCAGATTTCTGCCAGGCAGACATGGGGCTCATGGTTGCCAGCACCTCTCTGTTTTCAGGGGAAGCATGAAATCCAGATTTTTTTTAAGCTTGAAATATAATTACGAAACCTTTAGAAATAATTAAAGTAAAAATAAACATGTCAGCTTGTGGGGTGGCCAAACAAAACTAGAAATTAAACCACCATATGATCCAGGGAAAAACCACTAGGCCATTCAGGTAGGAAAGTGAAATCGCTCAGTCATATCCGACTCTTTGCAACCCCATGGACTGTAGCCTACCAGGCTCTGCAGTCCATGGGATTTTCCAGGCAATAGTACTGGAGTGGACTGCCATTTCCTTGTCTAGGGGATCTTCCCTACCCAGCGATCGAACCCAGGTCTCCCATGTTGTAGACAGACGCTTTACCATCTGAGCCAGCAGGGAAGCCATTCAGATATGACCTAAATCAAATCCCTTACGATTGTACAGGGGAAGTGAAAGACAGATTCAAGGGATTAGATCTGATAGGGTGCCTGAAGAACTGTGGACGAGGTTCATGACATGGTACAGGAGGCGGTGATCAAGACCATTCCCAAGAAAAAGACATGCAAAAAGGCAAAATGGCTGTCTGAGCTCCCACTTCCAGCCTTTTGTCAGCCCCATGAACTAGAGTCTTCATTAAGTGGGCATGGTTCCTTCTTTATTTGTGCTTTTTCCCCGTGGTTGAATTTCTTACAAAAGTGGTGATAGCCATTTATTTCCAGTGGACATTCATTTTGGATTCTGAATTTCTTCTGTGTTTTTCCCCTTGCTCATTTTTCTAAGATGTTAGCAAGTCTTCAGGGTTGTGAGAGGCAGGACATGGCTTTCTCTCCTACTTCACGGGACTCCTTGAAAATAAGAACCATTTAGTGGAGAAACGGGGAAGGAAATGGCAACCCACTCCAGTGTTCTTGCCTGGAGAATCCCAGGGATGGGGGAGCCTGGTGGGCTTCCGTCCATGGTGTTGTACACAGTCGGACACGACTGAAGCGACTTAGCAGCAGCAGCAGCATCTATGGGGACATGAAGGTCTCTTGCCTGCATCACTGATCTGAACTCTAACCAGTCACAAACATATCTGCCTGCTGTTGGGTGGTCTTGGGTTTGTCCTGTATGCACAGAATGAAGACCTGTTTCTGCAGGTCACAGAATTTCAACATGCAACCTGCTTAATAGCTCTCATCTTCCTTTTGGGTCTTAAAAGAATTCCATTGGATCAGATGAGAAGGAAGTTCTTTGAACTAGGGCATCTGCTAATGCGCTCTCACTGGATCAATCACCAAAGTCCCCTTTTGGAACTTTTGTTAATTTTTGGTTTTCCTTGGCTTTTAAAATGATGGATATGATACATTAACATGTTCCAGTTGAAGTGATATTGCAGAAAGGAAATGCAGAAACAAAATATAAAATACTGAAGGCAATGGCACCCCACTCCAGTACTCTTGCCTGGAAAATCCCATGGACGGAGGAGCCTGGTGGGCTGCAGTCCATGCAGTCACTAAGAGTCAGACACGACTGAGTGACTTCTTTCACTTTTCACTTTCATACATTGGAGAAGGAAATGACAACCCACTCCAGTGTTCTTGCCTGGAGCATCCCAGGGATGGCGGAGCCTGGTGGGCTGCCATCTCTGGGGTCACACAGGGTTGGACACGACTAAAGCAACTTATCAGCAGCAGCAGCTCCCACCTATATACATACCCAGATATAACCATCGACAGCAGCTTAGAGCATCTCTCTTCTCATATATATATACATATATGTGTGTGTGTGTGTGTGTGTGTGTGTGTGTGTGTGTGTATATATATATATATATATATATATATATATGAGTATACACAGATATACATGTATTTTGGGACATAGTCAACCTGAGGCTTTATTGTGTGATATTATGATAATTAAAACATAAAATTGCTCTTTGGTAACAAAATAAATAATTTATCTCTGTCAATCAGAATGCACATGTTTTGTTGTTCACTTGAAGTATTGAATTAAAAACAAGACATCACAGTAGAACATCTCATTGACATTCAACAGGAAAATAGTGCTGACAGAATGCTACAAGAACTACAGTGGATCCAGGCCAAGAGAGTAAATTAAAAACAGTCTTATAGCTGTCTTAACATTTTACAAGGCAAGCAATATGATCAAGTTGTTGAGCTGGCATCATAAAATCATTTGAAACCAAGATTTGTTTCTGTTTAAGATACACACTTTT
>SJYC01113731.1:0-61873 GCA_006408675.1 Madoqua kirkii
CCTTGTCTAGGGGATCTTCCCTACCCAGCGATCGAACCCAGGTCTCCCATGTTGTAGACAGACGCTTTACCATCTGAGCCAGCAGGGAAGCCATTCAGATATGACCTAAATCAAATCCCTTACGATTGTACAGGGGAAGTGAAAGACAGATTCAAGGGATTAGATCTGATAGGGTGCCTGAAGAACTGTGGACGAGGTTCATGACATGGTACAGGAGGCGGTGATCAAGACCATTCCCAAGAAAAAGACATGCAAAAAGGCAAAATGGCTGTCTGAGCTCCCACTTCCAGCCTTTTGTCAGCCCCATGAACTAGAGTCTTCATTAAGTGGGCATGGTTCCTTCTTTATTTGTGCTTTTTCCCCGTGGTTGAATTTCTTACAAAAGTGGTGATAGCCATTTATTTCCAGTGGACATTCATTTTGGATTCTGAATTTCTTCTGTGTTTTTCCCCTTGCTCATTTTTCTAAGATGTTAGCAAGTCTTCAGGGTTGTGAGAGGCAGGACATGGCTTTCTCTCCTACTTCACGGGACTCCTTGAAAATAAGAACCATTTAGTGGAGAAACGGGGAAGGAAATGGCAACCCACTCCAGTGTTCTTGCCTGGAGAATCCCAGGGATGGGGGAGCCTGGTGGGCTTCCGTCCATGGTGTTGTACACAGTCGGACACGACTGAAGCGACTTAGCAGCAGCAGCAGCATCTATGGGGACATGAAGGTCTCTTGCCTGCATCACTGATCTGAACTCTAACCAGTCACAAACATATCTGCCTGCTGTTGGGTGGTCTTGGGTTTGTCCTGTATGCACAGAATGAAGACCTGTTTCTGCAGGTCACAGAATTTCAACATGCAACCTGCTTAATAGCTCTCATCTTCCTTTTGGGTCTTAAAAGAATTCCATTGGATCAGATGAGAAGGAAGTTCTTTGAACTAGGGCATCTGCTAATGCGCTCTCACTGGATCAATCACCAAAGTCCCCTTTTGGAACTTTTGTTAATTTTTGGTTTTCCTTGGCTTTTAAAATGATGGATATGATACATTAACATGTTCCAGTTGAAGTGATATTGCAGAAAGGAAATGCAGAAACAAAATATAAAATACTGAAGGCAATGGCACCCCACTCCAGTACTCTTGCCTGGAAAATCCCATGGACGGAGGAGCCTGGTGGGCTGCAGTCCATGCAGTCACTAAGAGTCAGACACGACTGAGTGACTTCTTTCACTTTTCACTTTCATACATTGGAGAAGGAAATGACAACCCACTCCAGTGTTCTTGCCTGGAGCATCCCAGGGATGGCGGAGCCTGGTGGGCTGCCATCTCTGGGGTCACACAGGGTTGGACACGACTAAAGCAACTTATCAGCAGCAGCAGCTCCCACCTATATACATACCCAGATATAACCATCGACAGCAGCTTAGAGCATCTCTCTTCTCATATATATATACATATATGTGTGTGTGTGTGTGTGTGTGTGTGTGTGTATATATATATATATATATATATGAGTATATACACATACTTTTTTTTTCTTACCACATAAGCTGGATCATGATGTGTAAGTTTTTCTACAACTTGCTTACTTGCCACTTCAGTGTTCATTGAGGGGATCATTTCATATCAGTATACTAGTTTTATTTTTTCTTTCTAACGTTACATAAACTCTGGTAGTACCATCAATGAACTATGGAAGTACCATGTTTTATTTAACCATTCCCCTCTTCTCACTGTTGCAGACTAAAAAGTGAAGATCTTTGTACGTATGTCTTCATGCACGTGTGCTAGAATTTCTTGTAGCTTGTTGTTGTTGAGTCACTAAGTATTCGCTCCAAAGGGTGTGCATGTTTTACATTTTGAGAGTGCACTGTCACATTGCCTTTAAGGAAGGTCCCCATGGAATTGCTGTCTGTGTCCCCTCACATTATGAATATGGTCTCTAACTAAAGCATGCCCCATATCATTTCATTGCTTTAGTAGTTCAGTCAGACCTCAGTTATATACGGTATACCAGGAAAGGACTTTAGAAGTAGTCTATGTCCTTAAATTTCTTGAAAATATAATTAAAAAAATAATTAACCAATTCATAGGTCAATTGAGAACTTCTCTGGTGGCTCACTGGTACAGTATCTGTCTGCTAATGCAGGAGATGCAGGTTCAATCCCTGGGTCAAGAAGGCCCCCTTAAGAAGGGAAATGGCAGTCTATTCCAGCATTCTTGCCTGGGAAATCCTTGGACAGAGAAGCCCAGTGGGCTACAGTCCATGGGATCACAAAAGAGTCAGATATGATTTAGGGACTTCAACAATTGGTGGCTCAGCGGTAAAGAGTCTGGAGGTACAGGAGACATGGGTTCATTTCCTGGGTTGGGAATATCCTCTGGAGAAGGAAATGGCAATTCACTACAGTATTCTTGCCTGTTTAGCGACTAAATGACAGCAATAAGCAGCCAATTTAAAAACTTGTTAGTAAAGAGAAAGCTTGAGTAGAGTCTGAGTTGAAAATCTATGTTCTGATCAATTTGATTAGCTGTAAAACTTTAGATTCTTCAGACCCAGGACGTATCGTAAACACCATTGAATGTACAGTCAAAAAAGTGAGGTACTGCACAGCCAGCAAAGATTGATATTGACTTGGGAAAATCAAATTAATTTCATTGCTAAAAGTTCTATCCAGGTGTATTTATATCTTTAGACTTTCAAATACTTAATTCTTTTAGAATTTTTTTTCCTTCTACTTTCTAATTCTAGAATTACAAGATTCAGGGATAAATCTATTTTATTTTAATAGATACCTGAACTTAATTTCCATGGTATTTGGAAATAATATATAGAGACCATATAAGTTAAAAGCTACACTGCATTTTTATTTAGAGAGTGATTGGGAAAAATACAGAAAATCTAAGTCACTGATTCTCAAGTTTTTTGAAAAGTTATAACTTCAGTAATTATAGTTGTTTTCAGTGTTATGAAGTGAATTATTTGTTGATATTTAGAATTTTATAACATCCCTTAAAAGATTGGAATCATCCTCAAGTATCATATTATCAGGGTAAGTAAATCTTGATGTAGATGAATAGCAGGAAATGAAATTATTATTTCTTTTTCATCTGTTTCTCCGATACCCATTTTTAAGAAAAATTTTGGTGAGGTTGGCAATGACATTGGGATTCTGATTGCATGCTTTCTGCATGTTTATTTTTATAGCATGCAATGAATTGTAGAAACATGGTAGGATTCAATTATATTTCCTTGGCATTAAAACCTTGGGTGTTCAGGAAAGTCTGTACTAGATTTTGCTTCTGGAAACATTACAGCATTTTAAGTTCACAGGCAATTTCCTTTAATAGTACCTGTGGAAGTGACAGTGGAGGACCCCCTCCTGGCCCCTCTTTAACCTTGTGTCATTCGGGGCCTGCTGGGGAACAGATGGAACGTGTGGACTGGGTCTTTTGAAGAAGGCTTCATAAGGAGGCCTTCATGGATTCCCATACCTTTAGAAGGTGTGGTCCGGTGTAGGGAACACAGCCGGAGTGAGGGCCGCAGAGGGACTTAGCACTGTGGGGAGCTTGCCTGCTCCAAGCGAAGGGCAAGAAGGACTGTTCTCCAGGAGCTGCGTCCTGCTGTAGAGGACCTATCATGTCCCTGCAGGGAGAAGGCAGGGGAATAAATATGCCTGCGTCACTCTCCTCCTGCCCTCGGACCTCCGGCTGGAGCCTTCCATTAGCCGGCTGGCTGGTGCAGATGGACCCCAGAGGGCAAGGGGAGAGACGGGTGACAAGGAAGGCGAGTGGGTCTGGGCAGGCAGATGCACCTTCTACATACCTGCTGTCTAGAGGTTAGGCCAGGTTGGAAGGCCCGTGGTCTGGCTTTATGGCCAAAGAAAAGAAAACCAGCCACAATGACTAGATGTAAATAGAAGTTAAGAATGTTCTAAAACTTCACATGGCAGATACCACTGAGATACACAGTGGGCCTTAGAGTTACAGTTAAAAATAGCATTTTTTTTTAAGTTCATTTGGAATGGTTTGTGTTTCTTGGGAAATGAGCACAATGGGAAACTTTATGTGTTTATCTGAAAAGTGTAGGCTGTAGGCAGGAGACACAGAAGGGGTTCATGAAGTCCACAAATAACATGGAGTTGGATACCTAAGATGTAATTCCTTTGCTTTTAATATTTTATGAAAATATTTCATCTAAAAATGTCAGGTACCTGGGGAAAAAGACGAGAAGGAAATTAAGGTTATTAACAGTAATTTTCCTTCAAAGAAGTCAATTTAACTGAATCATTAGCATCACTGCGGAGAAACGAACAAGCTATATTTTCTCATTTGTTCAGCGTGGCCGTAAGTCTCAGACTTCAGGCTCATTTGTTCCCTGGTCTTCTTGGAACTGTTGTTTGAAAAGGTGAAGACGGCTCTGGGCTGTGTTAGTTTGTGTGTCTGTCCTCAATGAACAAGCCGTGAATTGATTAGAATCATAGAATCCAAGTGCCAGAAGGAACGTCAGGTTCACTTGAGCTTCCCTCCTTGTGTGATGGTGGGAGAACCAAGTCAGTAGCTTTCAGCAGCTGCTGGTTTGCAAATTCCCCGCTTGGTGTCTCTGCGGAAGGCACACCCCTTCCCTCTGGAGAAGCTGCACTAGATGAGTTTCTCTGCTTTACCCTGTAGACTCCTCAAGTCCTGATTTCCAGGCCTTGCTTGGCCATGTATTAGAGGTGAGTCTTCTTCATCATCTCTCCCACCAGCCCCTGCCCTTAAAATGGTCTTCTCTGGAGCTCTCGGCATTGCTCTCGACTCTTATCATTGCACAGACTCTTTCTGTATACGATAACTCATCCACTTTTCCTTTTCCATTTTTATAACCAGTTATTCACTAATGACTCCCATATCTCTGACTTCTAGCCTGAGCTCCGCTTATAGCCCATTGTCTGCTGGAGATGTTGACATTGAAGTCTTGCGGCTGCTTTCACGTCAGTGTGCCCCAAACAGAAGTCCTCAGCTTCACTCCAGACTACGCCTCATCTCAAGTTCTGAATCTTTGTGAGACCAGCAGGCGCCAGTCGTTTGAGATTACCACTTTTGCCCACTCCTCCATTCCTATTGATGCTGCTTAAGTTTATATCCTGAGTGTTCATGCCTAGTTGTTCCAATAACCTTTCAATCAGGTTCCTTATTGCCCTCTCTCTTATTCATTCAATCTTTCATGTTTTCTATTAGCTATTAAGTGAGTATCACATACTGTTACAGTGTCTGGAGGAGGACATGGCAGCCCACTCCAGTGTTCTTGCCTGGAGAATCCACATGGACAGAGGAGTCTGGTGAGCTACAGTCCATAGGGTCGCGTAGAGTCGGTCACCACTGAAGCAACTTAGCATGGACGCATGCACTGTAACTGAATGAGTTGCAGCTCCTGCCCTCCAGGGTTTGCAGTTTACTGGAAGAGAGACAAATAAATAGTTACTTTATAAGTTTACATTTTTGCCCCTTTACTCCACTCTTTGTACTCAGCTAAAGTCATTCGCACACAGTAAATCTTATTATAGGATTACTTCTAAAATGCTTTAACAGTACTCTATTGCTTTCAGGACTTAACTTTATTTCCCTAATTTGCCAAACACAAGCCATCCATGGCTAAACCTCTGCAGTGAAATTTAAGGCTTTTATTTGGGTCAACAGTACTGAGCTAGATTAAGATCCCAGGAACGTGAAGTCTTTGGCCGCAGTGTTTGTGCTCACTTACACTTAAACCCCTTCCTTCACCTGCTGAATTCTGCAGGCCTTTACAAACCTCACAAGGTTGCCATCTCCTCTGCAAAGCCTTCCTGGATTTCAGCTCTAGGTCCAGGGCCCCGTCCTCAGTCCTTGTGTTAAATGGTTTGCCATTTTAGCCACAGCAAGACTTTCTTGAGGAAGGGAAGAATCTTGTGTATTAAAAACTAAATCAGAGACTCTTCAGTGAATGAATAACAAAATGCTATTATTGCAAAGTCTGCAGATTGGACAGGATTAGGAAAGCCATCTGATGAATAAGCAGAAGAGGTGCCACATTTAATAAACTGAAGTTTTCTGCAGACTTATTACAGAGGGTAAGCACATTCCATTATTGTTTACACTGGTTGCTGAGAAATAGGACAACAATTCATTTGGAAAGATGATCAGTGACTTGAAAAGTCTACATCCATGATTTCTGCTAACAGATTTGGATATTTTAATTTCTTGGTATACTAGAACCAGAGGAGACATTTCTCTGAAGATAGTTTATCATTTATTCCTGATGAGTATAAACTCCTATAGTTTGTTCATTTTATGTTCATTTTATAGTTTGTTCAAGTTACGCTTATAGTGTGTTAGACTCTGAATCAGAGAAGTTTCCTTATTTCAAACTTCGCTGGAAATTTTGAGGAAAAAAAAATTTATTTAATCAAATTATTTTTATAAAGTGGGAATTTGGTAATCTTAAATGCTTTGTACTTATTGTAGTACTTTATTATCCAAATGACCTGTGAATGTATTAGTGCCAAAGAGCGAAAGCCAGAGAGCATTACTTAATTGAAGGAAAATATCCTGCTGAATGTTGTTTTTAGGAGAGTGTCTTCTGAAGTTCCCAAATCAGGAGGGAACTTTTTATTCAGGACATTGGGGTTTTTTTTTTTTTTCTGTATTAAAAAAAAAATTGGCTGCACTGTGTGGCATATGGGATGTGAGTTCCTCGATCAGGGGTCACACCTGCACCCCCTGCACTGGAAGGGCAGAGTCTTAACCACAGCACCACCAGGGAGGCCCCAGGACTTCAGCTGGAATCTCACCAACAGTGTGACTTGGACACTTTTCCCCCTTCCTTGAGGAAGAGAGTCATCCCCCACTCCCCAAGCCTGTGGTGTCAGTAGTATTTGTGAGGTTTCTCTTCACAATTGACAGGTTTTTATGACTTAGCAAATTTGTCTTGCTTTGTGTTGAAAAGTGCTGGCTAAGCATGTTAATCATTTTGTGTGTGTGTGTTAGTTGCCCAGTCATGTCTGACTCTTTGCAACCCCATAGACCACAGCCCACCAGGCTCCTCTGTCCATGGCATTCTCCAGGCAAGAACACCTGCCACTTCCTTCTCCAAAGGAAACTATAGAAATAAAGAAAATGAAGTCGCTCAGTAGTGTCCAACCCTTTGCGACCCCATGGTCTGTAGCCTACCAGGCTCCCCCATCCATGGAATTTTCCAGGCAAAAGTGCTGGAGTGGGTTGCCATTTCCTTCTCCAGTGTTAATCATTAGATATATGATTATTCAAATTTACATGAAAAACAACACTTAGAAGGATGGTAGTTTAGCGATTGCAGCTGCTGGGAGAAATTTTCACGGTAGTTGTTTGGAAGTACAGACAGTACTTCCTTTTATTTAGAGTCTTTTCTGGACCTGTGAGGCCCTCTGAGAACCTTACGTCTGGCCTCATTCTGTCCATTTTTCATTCCCTTTGAAACAATTTCAAAGTAACTGGGTAAAGTTCCTCTCTCATCTGTCACAAGAAACACACGAGAAATTTCTTGTGCAGCTACCAGAGGAAAAGAAAGAAATTTAAAAGCTCAGATGATTTGGGTATTAATACCTATCCTGAAAGTTAGTGACTCTGCTTGAACCAAATTCTGCTGTACCATTCTGTCACATGTTAGTTTTTATTTTCTCAGCTTGAATTTGTAAACGCAACAGACCAACAGGTTTTACAGCAAGACTGGAAAGCAGAAGGAACCCACTCCTCAATTCAGAGCATTAAATGTATTTTTAAAACCTCTGAAAATGTTTTACTTTTTCCCCAAACCAAACCTCTCCCAGCTTTCTTAAAAAGCTTAAAATTGAAATATATTTATACCAATTAGTGATACCAAGGGAACATTTCATGCAAAGATGGACACAATAAAGGACAGAAATGGTATGAACCTAACAGAAGCAGAAGATATAAAGAAGACATGACAAGAATACACAGAAGAACTTTACAGAAAAGATCTTCATGACCCAGATAACCATGATGGTGTGATCATTCACCTAGAGCCAGACATCCTGGAAGGTGAAATTAAGTGGGCCTTAGGAAGCATCACTACAAACAAAGCTAGAGGAGTTGATGGAATTCCAGTTGAGCTACTTCAAATCCTAAGAGATGATGTTGTGGAAGTGCTGTACTCAGTACGCCAGCAAATTTGGAAAACTCAGCAGTAACCACAGGACTGGAAAAGGTCAGTCTTCATTCCAATCCCAAAGAAAGGCTATGCCAAAGAATGTTCAGACTACTACACAATTGCACTCATCTCACATGCTAGGAAAGTAATGCTCAAAATTCTCCAGCCGAGGCTTCAATAATATATGAATCACGAACTTCCAGATATTCAAGTTGGATTTAGAAAAGGCAGCGGAACCAGAGATCAAATTGCCAATATCCGTTGGGTGATCGAAAAAGCTTCCTCTCTATTGACTATGCCAAAGCCTTTGACCGTGTGGATCACAACAAACTGTGGAAAATTCTTCAAAGATGGGAATACCAGACTACCTGACCTGCCTCCTGACAGATCTATATGCAGGTCAAGAAGCAACAGTTAAAACTGGACATGGAACAACAGATTGGTTCCAAATTGGGAAAGGGGTATGTCAAGGTTGTATACTGTCACCCTGCTTGTTTAACTTACATGCAGAATATATCATGTGAGATGCTGGGCTGGATAAAGCACAAGCTGAAATCAAAATTGCCAGGAGAAATATCAAAGCCTCAGATACTCAGATGATACTACCCTTATGGCAGAAAGCGAACAAGAACTAAAGAGCCTCTTAATGAAAGTGAAAGAGGAGAGTGAAAAAGTTGGCTTAAAGCTTGACATTCAGAAAACTTAAGATCATGGCATCTTGTCCCATCAATTCATGGAAAATAGATGGAGAAACAATGGAAACAGTGACAGACTTTATTTTTCTGGGCTCCAAAATCACTGCAGATGGTGACTGAAGCCATGAAATTAAAAGATTCTTGTTCCTTGGAAGAAAAGGTATGACCAACCTAGACAGCATATTGAAAAGCAGAGACATTACTTTGCCAACAAAGGTCTGTCTAGTTAAAGCTGTGGTTTTCTGAGTAGTCATATATGGATGTGAGAGTTGGAGTATAAAGAAAGCTGAGCACCAAAGAACTGATGCTTTTGAACTGTGGTGTTGGAGAAGACTTTTGTGAGTCCCTTGGACAGCAAGGAGATCCAATCAGTCCATCCTAAAGGAGATCAGTCCTGAATATTCATTGGAAGAACTGGTGCTGAAGCTGAAACTCCAATAGTTTGGCCACCTGATGTGAAAAACTGACTCAGTGGAAAAGACCCTGATGCTGGGAAAGACTGAAAGCAGGAGAAGATGGGGACAACAGAGGATAAGACGGTTGGATGGTATCACCAACTTGATCGATCTGAGTTTGAACAAACTCTGGGAGTTGGTGATGGACAGAGAGGCCTGGTATGCTGCAATCCATGGGGTCACAAAGAGTCAGACATGACTGAATGACTGAACTGAACTGACTGTATATATATTTTGATGTTATAATATATACCTGACTTTTATCTAGTATTTGCATGCAAGTCTGAAATATTCTGATACTAAAAGGCTTTAGTAAAACTATACTCCCTTGTCCAGTCTACACTCCTGTTCCCCCACCCCAGTCCCAGTAGAAACCATTTGTAACTTTTATGCTGTTTTACTAGTAGTTATTGACATTTTTATGAGATTTTAGTGGTCTTTTTTCATCTGCTTTAAATATTTTCTAAACACCTTCTTTTATAGGAGTTAAGGTGTGTCATCATACACACACACACACACACGCACACACACACAACTTCATTTTCCTTCTTCATCCCCTCCATATAAGGCTCTTTCAGCTTTGTCGGAGAGAGGAAGGCATAAATTCCCTGGAAGGTATACCTCACTGCTAAATAGGTTTCTGGTCTAGAATATCTCAAGAGAAATTCCTGAAAGCATGCAAGGAGCACAAGTACTAGTAAGTCAGTGCTTCCTACTCACATGGAAGGTGTAAAACCATCAGAAAGGAAGCCACACGTGCACACACACACACACACACACACACACACAAATAAATGAAAGTCAGAGATTGCAGGCTCTCTGGCCATGCTGTGGACTGAGATATGTGAAAGTCACACAATAAGGACATAGTTCTTTGGTGTTTATGAGTCTTGACTGGAAGGCTCTGTGATGTTTTAGAATTTTGTGATTTACCAAGACACATAAATAACAGGCCTCACACTCAGTGTCCTTTGGGCTTAGGTGGTATGCCCTGGACTGATTTCCTGCAACTGTATTTCATTTTTCTCAGTGATTTCACAGGGTGGGTACCATTCTCTCTACTCCATGCTTGGAAAACTGATAAAAGCATTTATTCATGGTCACACGTTGATTGGCGTGCAGACAGGCTTAGGTCAGCCCAGGTCTGTGTGATACCTGTGTGCATCACATGCATCAGTGAGGTGTCCTGTGCGTCATTGGGGTGCGTGGGACACAGCTGTCTCTCCCTGCTTCCTGACGGAGCTGATTGTTTTGGTTCAGGATAGCAGTGTGCTTACTTAAACGTACTGCCCTCCTTGGCTTCCCCTGAAGCAGGAATGGCTCTCCTGGTTCAGACCAGCGAGGGACAGGCTTCTCCCTCCTGGCTCTTTTTTGCCTTCCTGGGCACCTGTAGCCTCTGCCTTGTGGTTTTGACCGTAAGAGCCATACACTTTGGCTGGCAGGAGAGGAAATGGAGATGCCCAGCTTCTGGATGCCTTGAGTGGCTTTACCAGCCCTGATCAACTTTCTTTTGAATATCTCGTTACCTGAGAAAAGTAAGTGACTCTGGCTAAGTCACTGGTGGCTGTTACGGGCTAAGCTGTGTCCCTCCAGAATCCATAGGTTGAAGCCTCACCCCTTGGTACCTCAAAATGTGACTGTATTTGGAAAGAGGCCTTTGAAGAGATAAATAGGGTTAAAATGAACCTGTTAGACCTAATCCAATCTGACTGTGTCCTTATAAGAAGAGACTTCAGGACACAGGAGAGAAGGCAGGGTAAGTGCCTGCCTGCAGAGGCAAGGCCTTGTGAGGACTCAGCGAGGAGGTGGCTGTCTTCACGCCAAGGAACGTTCCGAGAAAACAACCCTCAATCTTGGACTTCCAGCCTTCAGAACCGTTAAAAAATAAATTTCTGTTGTTTAAGCCACCTAGTCTGGTATTTTGTTGTTATGGCAGCCCTAGCAAACGAATATAGTCGGGTTTGTTTTACATGAAGCTGAAAGCAATCCCACTGATACAGAAACCAAAACAAATAAAAGTATGACAGACCCAAATCATATAAATGATTCGAATTACCCCACTGTTTCTTGCTTTATGAACGCTGTCTCCATAGCACTCGCGACACTGTGCTCTGTTTACTTGTTCCAGTGCCCCAGCCTTGCGCCCGCACCCCCGCCGCCCCGCACAGCTTCCTCAGGCCAGGCTGCCTCTTTCTGTTTCCTTATTCACCTAGCACAATATATAGCACATATTCTGTTAAATAAATGGGAAGATCCGGGGAGATGGTGTGGGGTGGGAGGTGGGAGGGGGCTTCGGCATTGGGAGATCGTGTACACCTGTGGCTGATTCATGCCAATGTAGGGCAAAACCATTACAGTATTGTAAAATAGAATAAAGTTTTAAATTATAAAAAAAAAGGAAAAAAAATTATTTAAAGAAATGACCTTGATAATATTTAGGAAAACAGAACTGTCAAAACAGTGATAACAAACACATCTGTTCTTTTTATCATTTCAAAATAGTAATTTGGGTACTGGATCATATATTCCTAATTTCAAAAGGTGATTTTTGTCTTGATTTGGTTGAGTTTACAGGGTCTTTGCTTTCCCTGATCTTTCATAAGTCAGTTTGTTTATAGGAAGAGGTTAGATAAATCATATATGTTTCCTTTAGTCTGTCTGTCTATCCACCTAACCATGCATTTTTCCTGTGAGAATTTCATCCTTCTTTGAGATGTTTTAGGGTTGAAATATTTCATCCTAAATCTTCCATAGGTAGGAACTTGAATCACTGTCTAATTGATAATTTGCTAAGTAATGTGGACTAATTGAATGTCGCTGCTATCAATCTCAGTCCTGTGGTAAGTTTTTTTAAACAAAGCAAAAGTGCTTTGCTTCTTCTTTCTTGACTTTCAACTTCTAACTTAAGCTTTCAGTGACCTAGGAAATGTTTTAGTCCCTCGTGAGGTGCCGGATGCGTCACTAACGCTCCTCTGAGGGGAGTAAACTATGTGAGCTGTCACTCAGTGCAGCGCGTTATTTTGCTGGACTTGGTGCTTTGAAAACAGGATACAGGTCTACTTTCTTAAATCATGCATAAATTTGGTTATTTAGATGTATTTTGTTTAAAATCCTGTGCCCAGACCTGACATAACTATAGCATAGAATGGGTTCAAGCTAATATTATGTATTAGGTATCACTCCTTTGTTTGTATGCATGGAATTTCAGTGACCACATGAATTCACTTGAATTTATTTGAATAAACTAAGTTTGAGCCCTTTGGCATTTTCATGTGATCATAAATTATTCTCAATATAAGAATCAGATTTGAGGAGTAGCTGACACACAGTAGGCTCTTCAGTGTCTCCTAAAATGAGTGTGGAAGCTGGGGACGTTGACCACATACTGTTTTTCTACTTCTCTTTCTTGTTTCATGGGTTTGTATGTCCTATTTTGGATTTGTATGCATTCTGCTATTGCTAAAATTGGTAGCTAAGCAATGAATTTTTTAACATTAATTATCAAGTTTTGTCTTACTCTTAAATTTCATGTGGTTTGTAAGGCAGCACTGTGGGCATCTTTTTACTTTGCTAACACCCACTGTCCTGGGTTGAAACTGTATTGACCTTGACTATAACCTTGACTATAGAGAGTTTAGGAGAGTTGCCCAGACTCTGAAAATATGAAGCCCAGTGTGACTATAAATGCCTATTTCTATGATATCCTCAATTATGTAATAAAAATAATCCAGAAAATTGTCAAGATACTTGACTATTTAATATAGGAACTGGCCTTATGCAGTATAGACTTACCATGAGAAAACAAGGAGGAGTTCCTTTTTTGAACAATCTTTCCAACTGAAGGCTGGGCTTACAGTCTTGAGGCTGTGACTCCGGTCATCATAACCACAGTATCTGCAGGAATGTCTCTTTCTTCTTTGAACAAAATGATATGTTTAAATTATTTTTGGAGGAATCTGATAAATTGTGTCCATCGCATGACTCATCTTACAGTGTGAGATGTGATGTGAATTAAATTATCATTGAAATTTCTACCCTGTCTGCTTTACTCAATTAGCCATAAGACTTACAGAGTCAAGCAAAGCTAACATGACAGAAGAAAAAGTGATTATCTGAAGCTCATTTTATCTAGATTGAAAAGAATGTATTTTATAGCTGAGGATCCCACACAAAAAATACCTTCCTAGACTTGCTCTCATGTGTAGATTGCATTAGTACATTGGGAAGGAAACCAGCAGTTTTCAAGTACTTAGTAAAGGTCAGCATTCTACCAGGTACTCCTGGTGGGGCATAACTCAGCGGAAGGTAGCTTAACAGAATGGTTTCGAGTGTGTATTGTGGGGTCCTAGCTTTGTCACTGACTAGCTGGGCAAGTTGCTGACCTCCTCTTCCTCACTGTCCTTTTTTCTTCAATCCTGTGAGAGAGGTGATGCTATCCCTTTCTACAGATGAGGAAACTGAGGCCAATTTTAGTAATTTGTTCAGGGCTACACAACTAGCAAGTGATAGTGCTTGAATCCAGAGCCAGACCCTGCCCAGGCTCTACGAGGCACCAACTCTCCCACCCCACTCCCCGCCCCAAAGCCATATCTGGGAGGCTGATGAGTTAATGGCTTTGAACAAGTAGGCTGGTTGCTTTTTGTGTTGAATGAGCTCAGATTCAGGCACTAGGTATGTGAAAAAGGCTCAGAAAAAGGAATTGGGAGCAATGACTTGTCATTTTCTTAGCTGATTAAGTGACTTTGAACAAGCCATTTGTCTTCAGTTTCCATATCTCTTTTACTATTCTTTCAAATTTGCCCTGTTATCATCATGAAATGATGAAAGTGAAAATCGAGAGTGAAAAATTTGGCTTGAAAACTAAGATCATGGCATCTGGTCCCATCACTTCATGGCAAATAGATGAGGAAAGAGTGGAAAACAGTGACAGACTTTTATCTTCTTGGACTCCAAAATCACTGCAGATGGTGACTGTAGCCATGAAATTAAAAGATGCTTGCTCGTTGAAAGAAAAGTTATGCCCAACATAGACAGCATATTGAAAAGCAGAGACATTTCTTTGTCAACAAAGGTCCATCTAGTTAAAACTGTGGGTTTACGAGTAGTCATGTATGGGTGTGAGAGTTGGATTCTAAAGAAAGCTGAGTGCTGGAGAATTGATGCTTTTGAACTGTGGTGTTGGAGAAGACTCTTGAGAGTCCCTTGGACTGCAAGGAGATCCAACCAGTCCATCCTAAAGGAAATCAGTCCTGAATGTTCATTGAAAGAACTGACTCATTTGAAAAGACCCTGATGCTGGGAGGGATTGGGGGCAGGAGGAGAAGGGAACGACAGAGGATGAGATGGCTGGATGTCATCACCGACTCAATGGACATGAGTTTGAGTAAACTCCAGGAGTTGGCGATGGACAGGGAGGCCTGGAGTGCTGCAGTCCATGGGGTCACAAAGAGTTGGACACGACTGAGTGACTGAACTAAACTGAACTGAATACCCCCTTAAGTTGAAGTCTGTCTTACATTAATATAACCAGTACAGCTGTTTTATGTTTACTGTTTGTGTGCATGGTATAACCTATTTGTGTGTGTGTGTGTTTTTTCCCTAAAGACTTTTTGGGGACTATCTTTAAAAGTTTTTATTGAATCTGTTATAATACCTCTTCTGTTTTATGTTTTGGTGTTTTGGTCCCCAGATGTGTGGGATCTTAGTTTTCCCTTTGTTTCTATTAATATTTGAAGTATGTTTCTTTCCATAGAGCAGGTTGTTGGTGTATAGTTGATTCTAGCTTTATTATTATTTTATCCATTCTGACAGTCTTTGGCATTTGAATGGAATGTTTAGTCCATCTGCGTTTAAAGCCTTTGTTAACATGGTTATATTCTTGAGTTAAAGTCTTAAGAGGTATATTTACATTTTGAAGTTGTTTATAGTCTTTTCTTTCTGATTTAACTTTACAAAAAAAATGTATAATATGTGGGATACTTATTAGTAAAACTGGTTTGTTAAAAATTTCCTGCTTATAGTAAGACACAAACAAAAATAGCTTTATTCTTCTTTTGGAAATTTTGGAAAAACTAATTTTGAAATGTTAGAAAATGTAGTATAGTTAAATAAAACTTCCATTTTCTGATCCAGTTTATAGTTTCTCCCATTTTCCTCCCTCTGGCATGACCTCTAGCTTAGTGATGGTCATCAGCAAGGAGGAAAGGTCGTTTCTCCTCTCTGCAGTTTCTTCTTCCCACTGTCTCTGGCTCCTTCAGAGTTGGCAAGGGCAGAGAAAGGGCGAAGGCTGTTGGGATGAACCGGTACTGTTGTTTCAATGACCACGTTCTTGGGTGATCTCTGTAGGGCCCCCGACGCCATGCCATTTTGGATGAGGGCGGGGCAGCACCTAGGTGACCATGTGTGCCCTGGCTCCTGTACCCTAGGGGTGTCACTGGAGTTTCCCTGGGTGCCTGCGCAGGCAGCCCACTTGGGTCGCGCCCTCTCAGGCTCTCTCAAAGCATGTTACCCTCAGTGGGCTTCCCGTGGTCCACAGGAAAGCTCTCTGGCCGCCACCGTCAGAGTCAGCTCTGCTGTGGCTGAGGTGCCCTTGCCTTGCTCTGCCATTGCAGGCGGCACCTGCTGGGCTCGAGGGCTCTGTCCTCACACGTGCACCACTGAGCTGGCTGTGAACTTCTGCACGGAGCCAGGCTTCCAGCCAGGGAGCAGAGTACTAGCCTTCCTCACTGCAGAGAGTCCCAAGATGTGAAGGTGGTCTGGGGCACTTGGTCTGAGTTGGTAGAGAGGGAAGAAAAGAGACCCATCTTCTGCTCCTGAGAATTCTCTTTGAAGGAGTGTCTTCTGCAATGCAAGTTTTCACACATAAACTCAGGTTGGGGGGAGGTGACTTCTGGAAAGGTTTGTTCGTGTAGCAAGTCCTGTCATCTTGTGACGGAAACTCATCCCCTGTTGCCTTTAGCATTGAGACTTTAGCTGAAATTTTAAACAACAGACTTTCCATCCCATTTCTGTTGAAAAGAATTTAGAAACCATTGGCTTATCTGGCAAGATGCACAGAGAAGTCTTCAGTTATGTTTAGAACTTGTGAACTACCACAGCCTATAATCTTCTCCTTTCACAGTAGTAAGAAACACTAGGTACAAAACAAATGTTTAATAAGTCAACTCATGAGGAATGAGGTTTCTAAGCTGTGATACTCTTTACTGATTTAACAATTAGGCCCTTAAGTGGAGGAAAAAAATTCAGAACTATTGTAAACTCAGTCAAACTAGTTGATCAGGTTGGCTAACATAGCTGAAACCTGAAACTGGGTTGACAGGCTTCTCTGTAAATCTCTAAAGCATGCAGTTCATATATATATATATATATATCCATATATTTAAAATATATGTAAATATATATATATATACTCCATATATATAAAATTATGTAAGTATATATATATGTATATATATACACATAAAATTATGTAAGTATATAAAATTATATACTCCACATATATATAATTATGTAAGTATATCTATATGTATATATATATACTGTATATGTATATGATTTAGATATATAACATAAATATATATTTTTATAGTCCTGATAAAGCTGTCAAAGAAAGTGTTGACAACTGATGGGGTCTCTTCAAATGTGTTTTAAGAGTTTGCAAAGAGGGACGTCCCTGGTGGTCCAGCAAGCAGTTAAGACTCTGCACTCCCAATGCAGGGGTCCTGGGTTTGATCCTTAGTCAGGGAACTAGATCCCACATGCTACAATGAAGATCCCATAGGGAGCAACTAAGATTCAGTGCAGCAAAATAAAATAAATAAATAAATATTGAGAAAAAAATTGGCAAAGAATAAATAGCACAGATGAAGAGAAATGCTTGGAATAAGAAACATGTAATTTTCTAAAATTTTGAAGCATGTAGATGAATATAAAAATATATCAGTTCATTGGTTAGCTTATTTTGAAGTAGAAAATAATCTTAAAAGATTTAATATGACTTTGTATTAGAATCTGTAGGTGACAGTATGATAAGAATTTATTTTAAAAGTATAAATTTAGTTATCAAATATATATATTTTTCAAATATATAACATGCATGATTTATTTCACAGTAGTGATTAATGCGAATAAAAAGACTATATTGCAATAGTATCTAAAAAAAATAACTTTGGAGCTGGTAAATATATAAAACATGTCCATACTAAAAATATTGGGGAATAACTGAAAAGCATAAAAAAGACATCAACACCCTAATGTTCATTACAGCACTATTTGCAATAGGCAGGTCATGGAAGTAACCTAAATATTCGACATGATTTGGCACCTAAACCACCACCACAGTACAGAGATGTGGATGGACCTAAAGACTATCATACAGACTGAAGTAAGTCAGAGAAAAAGAAATATCATATATTAACACATATATGTGGAATCTAGAAAAATGATTCAGATGAACCTGTTTGTAAGAAAGAAATAGAGACACAAACATAGAAAATAAACATATGGCAGTAAGGGGGGAAAGGGAGTGGGGTGAATTGGGAGATGGATTGCCATGTATACTCTAGCATGTATAAAGTAGGTAACTAATGAGCACCTACTGTATAGCAGCGGCTGCTGCTGCTGCTAAGTCGCTTCAGTCGTGTCCGACTCTTGTGCGACCCCATAGACGGCAGCCCACCAGGCTCCGCTGCCCCTGGGATTCTCCAGGCAAGAACGCTGGAGTGGGTTGCCATTTCCTTCTCCAGTGCATGAAAGTGAAACGTGAAAGTGAGGTCGCTTAGTTGTGTCCAACTCTTCAGGACCCCATGGACTGCATCCTACCAGGCTCCTCTGTTCATGGGATTTTCCAGGCAAGAGTACTGGAGTGGGGTGCCATTGCCTTCTCCAGAAAAGGGAGCTCTAAAAAGGAAAGAGGCATCAAAAGTGCTTGCTCTTAATCTAATCATTAACAGATAGCCATTGTGGGCCAGAATGAGAAACACCAGGTTGCTTCTTGTTTATTGATGTATTTTTTCTCATGAGTTATGAAAATTGGCCTTTTCATTGCAGAACTTCCTTTGATCTATATTTAATCGGCTCACTTATTTTTCTGTTAAAGACTAAAGAATTCCCTTTCATGGCGAAGAAGCTGTACTAAGACTGTGTCCAATATCATCAGAAAGCTGCTAAATATAACTTTTCAAGCTTTATTTGTAGACTTTTGTGTAAATTTTTGAGCCTTAGTCAGTTGTTATGAATTACTTTAAGATGCAAAAAATGAAATGAGGAAACTTAGCTGGTGCCTAAGAAAAGAGATATTTTAACATTTAGGCTTGTTTTTAGTTCAAACTCTGTAACTTCTTACGACAGTTAATTTAATGTGAATCTTGGCGTTTTTTTCTTAAATGGGGCAGTGTCTGTCTACTGATGGGGCCAAATGCAAGGGGGAATATGAATGCTTTTGGCCTATTTCTTTGGGTGTGCTTAACTATGGTAAGCATTTGTGAAGGAGTCTTAATTTGCTAGAAAGCTCAGAGTTCTAGGCAAGACATATAACAGAAGTTGTATATAGAATTTACTTTTTAAGTATTAACAGGTACTGTCTTTGTAAAAGTATCTTTACCTCGTTTCTTTTATTATAAAGCCCATCTTTGAAAATGATTAGCTTTTGGTGAAGATTGAACACTTTGAAAAATAATTTTGTATATGAAAAACTATATGTGCAAAAGTGGTATGTAATCGAAGATGCACTTTTTCTGTATCATGGGAAAGTGTTGATATGATTAGCTTTGGGAAAAAAAGCATGTTTATCTTCTTAAACATAATTCATCCATGATTTAGGAAAAGGTCCCATGTTCTTATGCTGTACTAAATCATGATTTTTTTTTCCTAGAGATCTGTGTATGGAATACTTGGAAATAATAGGTAACTAATAGAAAGGGGAAACTCCAAAAGTAAGTTTGGCTTCTAACACAATTTTCAGGTTTTTCAAAAATGGGTATTAGATAGCTGTCCTGATGGAAATAGTGACTTGCAAGATATTGTATTGTTTAAAAATTGCTAGAAATGTTAACCTGAAATGACAGAGCAAAGAAGCTTGTCATTATGCTAATAAATTGCACTTAATTTTTCCATCTATGCACCTAATCACAGACTGTGCACATATTGTATCAAAATAATTACCAAATGTTTTGGGGATGGTGAGTCTTATTTCTTCCCCATGAGAATTTATGAAGTTGTTAAACTAAGTTTCCTTGGAGTCATAACAGTTTATTTCATTAAGAGGTTTACTAGATAAATATTTCCACTAAATTTTCGTCAGTTTGGAAGAGGTATTATTTATTCAATGAAAAGTGTTATGAGTCTGTTGCTAAATGTATCTTTTCTCTTTTTCTTTTCTATAGTGGATTTTTCCCCCTTTGTTTCAAATGAGGTTGTTTTAAACTGCTTCAGTAGATCTGCCCTCTTGTGTGCGTTGAAGCCCTTGTTTTTATTGTAAGGCCACTTGCCAATGTCTCCAAGGTTTTGGCACCATGCATTTTTGGCACATACATGCAAGCTGTGTGTACTGTACATGGGTGGAGGGGGGAGGGGAGAATTGATTTTTAAGAAAAACTGAAGCTCTTGGCTCATGGGTTTACTTTTCATCATTTCTAGGTCAAGTAAGTACATAGTGGCGTAAAACAAACAAATAAACATGCTGTAGGTTTGCAGATCTTTTGCAGTTCCTTACAGCTGTCACTGTCTGTGTCCTGGCAAACCATATCTGATTTGTGACATGGGCAGACAGTAATTGTGCTTGAGGTTACCATGGACCCTCCCTCTACATGCATTTTGAAATTGTCAACTGAAGGTTCTCACGGATGTTACGTCAGCTAGTGTGTAAGATTCATAAACAATATTTTAGTAAAGACCAATGGGACAAAGTGGCGTGATAAAGCAGAAGAATGAGAGCTGACGTTCCTGGGTTTGAATAGCACGTCTGCCTTTTAGTGGGTCCATGACCCTAGGGCCGCTCCCTCAGAACTCGTCCTGCTCTGAAAGTGGAGACCTAGTGACTAACTGGGCGGGTGGGTTGTGAAAATGAATGAAATGCCAGTAGTGTGGAGTCCCTAATACATCACCTGGCTTAAAATAGCTGCTTAAGTGTGGTTTTCTTTCTTTCTGTAGATATTTGAATATGTCATGTTGAGTCACTTGAACAGTTCATACAGCTCATTATATGTCTAGGAAGATCATAATCTCAGATTTTATTTTATTTTTTGAGGATTGCATGCTTTTCATAAGGTCTCTTGGAAAAGGAATCTGCACATTCCTTTGTTCATTCCTTTGTTCAACAGCAGTCAGTACTTGTAACATGCCAGCTTTCTTGACTTCTAGGAGTTTATGTTACATCAAGAGACGTCAACAGTTAAGAGAGGAATGACTATATCATTTTAAGTTCCACAGGAGGGGCATCACTGAGGCTCTATAGAAGCATGGAATAAGGGCTTCTGAACCTGGCCAAGACTTCAAGCCCTCTAGAGGTGCCCTGCTACTGCTGCTGCTATTAAATTGTTTCAGTCATGTCCAACTCTGTGTGACCCCATAGACGGCAGCCCACCAGGCTCCCTCGTCCCTGGGATTCTCTAGGCAAGAATACTGGAGTGAGGTGCCATTTCCTTCTCCAATGCATGAAAGTGAAAAGTGAAAGTGAAGTGGCTTAGTAGTGTCTGACTCTACGACCCCATGGATTGCAGCCCACCAGGCTCTCCCGTCCCTGGGCTTCTCTAGGCAAGAGTACTGGAGTGGGGTGCCATTGCCTTCTCCAAGAGATGCCCTCCTGTTCTTATTTTCTGTTTTTCAGAGGTGTTACATTTCTGGTATTTCATTTAACCAGATCTCTTAAGCATTCCGTTTCCTTCTTTGCTGAGACATACAGGTTCTGAAGGCTATGTTCAGTTAGAAGATCCTCCATTTCTTGATCATTGAATAGTGTTGCTCTTTTCCTGACGGCTCCCTGCTCTTAAGCTGGTTGGCTTTTTGGTGTGAGGGATTCTCTTGACAAGAGGAAACTGTGGAGGAGGTCTGCGATGATTATATAACCCTGTTATTGGACAGTTATATGGAGCATCACAGTGACTGGAAATAGAAGCAGCTTCTGAGAACACAAGGGAAAGATAAATTCTACCTGGTGTTTGTTAACTATTTCTGCCTGTGAATTATAGAAGAAAGCAGCTTAAACTCACAGAAGTCATGCTTAACACTAAGTGCCAGTTTAGGAATCTGAACATTTTGGGAGGGGCAACATCTTATGGTGCCACTGAGAACCAGGCTTTTTCTGTCTTTGTCTCTTTATTGTCTGGGTTTTGTCCCCGTGTGATTAGAAGGCTCTGCGTCTTCTGGGAGCTAGTCCCAGAAAAGAGGAAGGGGATGTATTCATACCTTGATAGAAGATTTTCTCAGAGCCTCCTTTTTTTCATTTCATTGATTGAAACTGTGTCACGTGGCTCCTCCTTAGTTACCCTAAGGGTATCTGGTAACAGGCCAGTTTTAGCCCAACCTGTCAGGGTTATGAATGTTGATTAGACAAATCGCCATGATCTCCTTATCTGGGGATTTTATTTTTGTCATTTCTAATAACCTTTGTTTTAGATTTCTTGATGTGGTGTTAATTACCACCTCATTTGTACTTTTAATTCATTTGACAAGTGTTTATTAAAGGTATAAGATCTTATACTATACTGTCCCCAATTCAGTAAAACTAGACCTCAAATGAATGAGGCATATATTTAACTGCAATGAAGCATTTTATTCTGCTTGAGTGAAAAATATGTGAGTATGGATGTAAGCTAATGGAAGTTTCTCTTAGTTCATATAGTAAGTTGCTGGAACTGTGACTTTCAAATAGAAAGAAACTCAGTTTTGTTTAGCTGGCCTCTATCATGCAGCGTGTTTGTAATTATTACCCCCACACTCCCTTCTGTGACCCCTAATGCTTTCACCAGTAAATTTGGAGGCCTGCCTCCTAGGGCCAAATTGCCCTGGTTTTCCCATAGTACTCCCTTTTCCAGCTCTTCTGTGCTTACGTAACCATTAAGTCAGACAAATTTCCTTTTCAGAATTTGGCATTGTTTCTTTATTGGAAAGGAAATAGGTTGTTTGAGGCCAGGAAAACTTGAAAAAAGAAAACTGTCAACTACTTTTTTTTTCTTCTTTTTTTTTTCACATCATCAAATCCTATGTTGGGGTTTTCAGTGCTAGGTCCTGTGTATTCGGGTCAGAGGAAACCAGAGTTGTTCTTGCCCTGGTTCATCTTTGAAGCAAGCTTGGCACATCTTGACACATGACTTGACCCAAGCCATGACTTATGTCCTGCTTTTTAACTTATGTCCAGAACCAGATTTCCAGTAGTGGTGTCTGGCAGGGTCAGTCAGCCAAATTCCGAGGCTATGAGGACGATTTTCCTTGGTATGTCACATTCCTCGCTTGTTGCGGAGCTGGACTCCGGCCGTGTATGACCCTTTCTGCTACTGCTGATGTTCAGTCACTAAGTTGTGTCCAACTGTTTTGACTCTGTGGACTGTACCCCACCAGGCTCCTCTCTTCCCTTCTGAGGTGAGGTGAAATCGCTCAGTCGTGTCCGACTCTTTGTGACGCCGTGGACTGTAACCTACTAGGCTTCTCTGTCCATGGGATTCTCTAGGCAAGAATACAAGAGTGGATTGCCATTTCCTTCTCCAGGGGATCTTCCCAACCCAGGGATCGAACCCGGGTCTCCCGCATTGGAAGCAGACGCTTTAACCTCTGAGCCACCAGGGAAGCCCTAGTCTTTCCTTTCTAGTCTTTTCTAAATTCTGACCAAATTAGTTGTTTTAATCTATGGAGTACTCAGATTTTCACTGATTTCTACTGACAGATCACTCAGGTAGCGTAAGTGGGTTGGAGATCTTATGGTTTATATCTGTGGTCCCAAAGTTTAAACAGATATAGGACCCTTTTAAAATAATGGTACCCTCTCAGATCTCCAGTAGGCATGTACGGATGTGAGAGTTGGACCATAAAGAAGGCTGAGCACTGAAAAATTAATGCTTTTGAATTATAGTGAAGGAGAAAACTCTTTGAGAGTCCCTTGGAGAGAAAGGAGATAAGCCAGTCAATCCTAAAGGAAATCAACGCTGAATATTTTCTGGAAGGACTGATATTGAAGCTCCAGTACTTTGGCCACCTGAGATGAAGAGCCAACTCATTGAAAAAGACCCTGATGCTGGGAAAGATTGAGGGCAGGAGGAGAAGTGGGTAACAAAGGATAAGATGATTGGATGGCATCATCGACTCAATGCACATGAGTTTGAGCACACTCCGGGAAATAGTGAAGGACAGGAAGACTGCTGTGTGGCAGGGCATGGGGTCGCAAAGAGTCGGACACGACTGAGCGACTGAACAGCAGCAACAGGTCTCTGTTTAGAAAGATTTCTGTCCATGACACAGATCACATTGATATTAGTTATAAGTCTCCCATTTTCCCTCTTATATTAATTGAAGGTACATTTCTGACAAATATGAGATAATCGGTGTTCCTATGCTGATATCACTTATATCAGATACTTGACATAAAAAATAAAAAGTTTTATTGCAGTTTAATATATGCCTCTAATTTGGCTTTTGAAATATTGAAAGGGATATCACTGTATTCATAGAGCCATAACTGCAGGCGGTTCGTTTTTCTCAGTGTGATATTTAATTCAAAAAAGTTTTTGCTCATTTCCCTTGATTTTCCATGTTTGGTGAAGGCTATTTGGAAAATAGAAATGTGGTGATATTTATAGTCTGTGTATTCTTCTCTTTCTCATATTTTCAGACATCAAGTGATCATTTTTTCAGCGTTTTTCATGGGGAATTTAAAGTACAAAAGTAGCTCAAATACTGCAGCGAGCCTTCCTGTGTTCATTATTAAACTGCAGCAAACTCACGGCCACTCCATCTCTCCATCTAAAAACCTAACTGCACTGTGGGAGACAGCCTAGATGTCTTTTTTCAGGACAGACAGTTATGAACTAAAGGTCTGTGAGGAGCCCCGTGTAAGTGGCTACTAAGTCAGAGATAAGCGTTTGGCTCAGTGCGTGCATGTTGACCCATGGTTTTAGATCACTCATCAGTCTGGCTTGGCTTTTGTTTTCAGGATTTACCTGCAGCTGTAATTTCAGAAAATAGAATGGGCAGCTCTGACATTTAGTACGATATTGGCAGCGAGAGAATAATGCTGGCTGACTTTAAGTGAAGGGAGAAGGAGAGAAGAGACCTCAGGTGCTCTGTCTCGGGATTCCATGTGGGAAATTGGTGTTGCTTTAAAGTGAAGAGGTTCTGGAGCTCAGTGTAGCCAAGAAAGTCAAATGTAGCCAAGAAAGTCATACTCAGCTTTGGGTTTTTGGTGTGGCTGCAAGATCCATGCTCCTTTAGGTAAGATGTTGAGGGAATTTCTTATTAATAGTTGAGAAAGAATTTTGGTTGTCTGAAAAGAAGGTGGCAACTTAAATAAGCACAAGCTAATCTAGGAGTCCATAGTGGACATGTGTATTTGTGTGTGTGTGTGTGTGTGTGTGTGTGTGTGTGTGTGTATGTGTGTGTGTAAGAGAGAGAGAGAGTCTGTGTGAGAGAGAGAGAGTCCTCTGGGCTGTGATCACTTTGAATTTATTCCTTGGGATAAATATTTCAAATCCTTGTAGCTCTTTTGGCTCAAAAATTGTGGTCATTGTTTCTGAATCTGCACATCAGCCCTGATAGAAATTAAATTACCTTTCACATGTATCAGGGTCAGAGTTACAGTCTTGTGAGCATCATCCCATTAGATGTTTTACTTAGATTCGGTGGAAATCATTTTTGGTAGTGGATGATTAACTTGTATTAAATTAAACCATTTCCTTCCTTATTTGGGCTTGAGTGTTATCAAATCAAAATATTAGAATAATTTAATCTGTACCCCCCAAAATAATTTTGAATAGAAAATTTAGCATTTATTAGTGACTAGTAGGGAGAAGGCAATGGCACCCCACTCCAGTACTCTTGCCTGGAAAATTCCATGGATGGAGGAGCCTGGTGGGCTGCAGTCCATGGAGTCGAGAAGAGTCAGACACGACTGAGAGACTTCCCTTTCACTTGTCACTTTCATGCACTGGAGAAGGAAATGGCAACCCACTCCAGTGTTCTTGCCTGGAGAATCCCAGGGACGGTGGAGCCTGGTGGGTTGCCGTCTATGGGGTCACACATAGTCGGACACAACTGAAGCGATACAGCAGCAGGAGCAGCAGCAGCAGCAGCAGCAGCAGCAGCAGCAGTGACTAATGGATATTATGTCAACTGTTTATTGAAGATATAAATGTAAATCTGATCCTATTTTTCAAAATTTATTTTATTGAATAGTTGGTTTACAGTGTTGTGCTAATTTGTACTGTACAGAAAAGTAATTCAGTAATGTGTACATATACATATATATATATTCTTTTCCATATTCTTTCCCATCATGTTCTCTCAGGATATTGAGTATATTTCCCTGTGATATACAGCAGCCCCTGGTTGCTTACACATTCTGTGTATGATAGCTCCCATCCGCTCCCAAACTCCCCGTCCTTCCCTCCCCGCTCCCCTGCCCCTGGCCAACCACAACTCTGGTCTCTTATCTGTGAGACAGTTTCTGTTTCATAAAAATTCTTTTGTGTCATATTTTAAATTGAGGAATTCTATTTTTATTTACTTTCCTTTATATATTCTTCTTGAACCTAAAGTCTTAGCTAAGAAAAATAGAGCCCTTTAAATGGCTTATTGGTTTGGACAATCAAAATAAAGAAGGAGATAGCAATTTATAATTCTGTTACATCATGTTACCTGCACAGACTGTTATGATCTCTTCACTTCATTTTCTCACTGGGAAGATAGAAACAGGAATGGAGTTTTAGACTTCTTCATTTATACATTTACTTTATGAAATTAAAATATTTGAGTGTATGGCATAGGATAGATATGAAGTAAATATTTTAATTCTAATTTTGAAAAATTCTCATTTTTCTCATTTGTTTCTTAGAAATCAAGTTTTGGAATCAAATTTTTTAACATATTTCATTTAGATAGAAATTAAGAACTATTTTAAGTCTAAGACAATAGGATTACAATTGTTTAATACTATAAATGAACCCATGTTGCTGCTGCTGCTGATGCTAAGTCACTTCAGTCGTGTCCGAATCTGTGTGACCCCATGGACAGCAGCCCAGCAGGCTCCACCGTCCCTGGGATTCTCCAGGCAAAAACACTGGAGTGGGTAAGTTGGTTTACAGTGTTGTGCTAATTTGTACTGTACAGAAAAGTAATTCAGTAATGTGTACATATACATATATATATATTCTTTTCCATATTCTTTCCCATCATGTTCTCTCAGGATATTGAGTATATTTCCCTGTGATATACAGCAGCCCCTGGTTGCTTACACATTCTGTGTATGATAGCTCCCATCCGCTCCCAAACTCCCCGTCCTTCCCTCCCCGCTCCCCTGCCCCTGGCCAACCACAACTCTGGTCTCTTATCTGTGAGACAGTTTCTGTTTCATAAAAATTCTTTTGTGTCATATTTTAAATTGAGGAATTCTATTTTTATTTACTTTCCTTTATATATTCTTCTTGAACCTAAAGTCTTAGCTAAGAAAAATAGAGCCCTTTAAATGGCTTATTGGTTTGGACAATCAAAATAAAGAAGGAGATAGCAATTTATAATTCTGTTACATCATGTTACCTGCACAGACTGTTATGATCTCTTCACTTCATTTTCTCACTGGGAAGATAGAAACAGGAATGGAGTTTTAGACTTCTTCATTTATACATTTACTTTATGAAATTAAAATATTTGAGTGTATGGCATAGGATAGATATGAAGTAAATATTTTAATTCTAATTTTGAAAAATTCTCATTTTTCTCATTTGTTTCTTAGAAATCAAGTTTTGGAATCAAATTTTTTAACATATTTCATTTAGATAGAAATTAAGAACTATTTTAAGTCTAAGACAATAGGATTACAATTGTTTAATACTATAAATGAACCCATGTTGCTGCTGCTGCTGATGCTAAGTCACTTCAGTCGTGTCCGAATCTGTGTGACCCCATGGACAGCAGCCCAGCAGGCTCCACCGTCCCTGGGATTCTCCAGGCAAAAACACTGGAGTGGGTGGCCATTTCTTTCTCCAATGCATGAAAGTGAAAAGTGAAAGGGAAGTCGCTCAGTCATGTCCGACTCTTCGAGACCCCATGGACTGCAGCCCACTAGGCTCCTGTGTTCATGGGACTTTCCAGGCAAGAGCACTGGAGTTGGGTGCCATCACCTTCTCCGAATGAAGCCATAACATAGGGAAATTACAGCTGGTCTTAAAAGTTCACCTTTGCTCCTTTCTTAGCAGATAGCCTTATTTTTTCCCCACACGAAAAGATGGTTTCTCTGTGATATGGAATCCTGAATTCCATATAGGTAGGTGTATGTGCTTTTTAAAATTAACTTACTGTGACTTTAAAAAATTTGTTATTTTGAAGAAATTATAGCAAAGACTATTTAATTGAGAACCAATTTTTATGCAGCTAATGCATGTTACTGTGAGTTGAAATAAAACCTCAGATTCAGCTTTTAAAATTCAATATTGTGTTTTCTAGGCTTTTAAAGAGTGACTATTAAGCAAAGAGCAGTAGTCGATGTATGTGATATGTAAGAAACTGAGTATCTCTCAGTAGATGCATTTTTTATAGAAATAAACAATTTCAAATTTGTAAATGGTATTTTTAACTGGCCTCCCCCAGTTGGTAAAGAGTCTGCCCTTAATACAGGAGACCCACCTTCAGTCTCTGGATTGGGAAGATCTCCTGGAGAAGGAAATTGCAACTCACTCCGGTACTCTTGCTTGGAGAATCCCTTGGACAGAGGAGCCTGGATGATTGCTTTACAATATTGGTTTGATTTCTGTCATACATCAGCAGGGATTAACCATAGGAGTACGTATGTCTCCTTCCTCTACAGTCTCCCTCCCTCCTCCTGCGATTCCCACCTCTCCAGGTGTTACAGAGTCTGAGTTCCCTGAGTCACAGCGGAACACCACAGTGTGTCTGCACCGACCTGCTCTCTGCATTTATGTCATCCTCTCCCTCTCCTCCCGCACCCTTGGCCACAATCTGTTCTCTGTTTCTGCGTCTCCGCTGCTACTCTGTGAACAGATTCATCAGTACCACCCTGTACATTACATATATATGCATTAATATATACTTGCTTTTCTCTTTCTCCCTTACGTCACTCTGTATAATAGGTTCTAGGTTCATCCACCTCATCAGAACTAACTGAAATGCATCCCTTTTTATGGCTGAATTGCTTTCTATTGAATTTATATACCACAGCTTCTTTATCCATTCATCTGTCTATGCTCATCTAGCTTGCTTCCATGTCTTGTAAATAGTGCTGCAGTGAACATTGGGGTACATGTGTCCCTTTTGGTTTTGGTTTCTTCGGGTGATATGCATAGAAGTGGGATTGCTGGGTCATCGGTTCAGTTCCGTTCAGTTCAGTCACTCAGTCGTATCCAACTCTTTGCGAGGCTTCCCTGGACATTACCAACTCATGGAATTTAGTCAAACTCATGTCCATCGAGTCAGTGATGCCATCCAGCCATCTTATCCTCTGTTGTCCCCTTCTCCTCCTGCCTTGAATCTTTCCCAGCATCAGGGTCTTTCAGATGAGTCAGTGCTTCGCATCAGGTGGCCAAAGTATTGGAGTTTCAGTTTCAGGACCAGTCCTTCCAATGAATATTCAGGACTGATCTCCTTTAGGATGGACTGGTTGGATCTCCTTGCAGTCCAAGGGACTCTCAAGAGTCTTCTCCAACACCACAGTTGAAAGCATCAATTACTCAGTGCTCAAATGTCTTGACAGTTCAACTCTCAAGTACATACATGACCACTGGAAAAACCATAGCTTTGACTAGATGGAACTTTGTTGGCAAAGTAATGTCTCTGCTTTTTAATATGCTGTTTTGGTTGGTCATAACTTTCCTTCTAAGGAGCAAGCGTCTTTTAATTGCATGACTGCAGTTACCATCTGCAGTGATTTTGGAGCCCCGCAAAATAAAATTCTGTCACTGTTTCTACTGTTTCTCCATCTATTTGCCATGAAGTGATGGGACCAGATGCCATAATCTGTTTTCTGAATGTTGAGTTTTAAGCCAACTTTTTCACTCTCCTCTTTCACTTTAATCAAGGGGCTCTTTAGTTCTTTGCTTTCTGCCATGTGTGGTATCATCTGTGTAGCTGAGGTTATTGAATTTCTCCTGGCAATCCTGATTCCAGCTTGTGCTTCTTCCAGTGCAGCATTTCTCATGATATACCCTGCATAGAAGTTAAATAAGCAGGGTGACAATATACAGCCTTGATGTACTCCTTTTCCTATTTGGAACCAGTCTGTTGTTCCATGTCCCATTCTAACTGTTGCTTCCTGAGCTGCATACACATTTCTCAAGAGGCAGGTCAGGTGGTCTGGTATTTCCATCTCTTGAAGAATTTTCCATAGTTTGTTTTGATCCACACAGTCAAAGGCTTTGGTGTAGTCAATAAAGCAGAAGTAGATATTTTCCTGGAACTGTCTGCTTTTTTGATGATCCAGCGGATGTTGGCAATTTGATCTCTGGTTCCTCTACCTTTTCTAAGTCCAGCTTGAATATCTGGAAGTTCACAATTCACATACTGTTGAAGCCTGGCTTGGAGAATTTTGAGCATTACTTTGTTAGTGTGTGAGATAAGTGCAATTGTGCAATACTTTGAGCATTCTTTGACATTGCCTTTCTTTCTGATTGGAATAAATCTGACCTTTTCCACTCCTGTGGGCACTGCTGAGTTTTCCAAATTGGCTGGCATATTGAGTGCAGCACTTTCACAGCATCATCTTTTAGGATTTGAAATAGCTCAGCTGGAATTCCGTCACCTCCACTAGCTTTGTTTGCAGTGATGCTTTCTAAGGCCCACTTGACTTCACATTCTAGGATGTCTGGCTCTAGGTGAGTGATCACAGCATCATGATTGTCTAGGTCGTGAAGCTCTTTTTTTAAAGTTCTTCTGTGTATTCTTACCACCTCTTCTGAATATCTTCTGCTTCAGTTAGGTCCATACTGTTTCTGTCCTTTACTGTGCCCATATTGTAAGAAATGTTCCTTTGGTATCTCTAGTTTTCTTGAAGAGATCTCTAGTCTTTCCCATTCTATTGTTTTCCTCTATTTCTTTGCATTGATCTGAGGAAGTCTTTCGTATCTCTCCTTGCTATTCTTTGGAACTCTGCCTTCAGATGCTTATATCTTTCGTTTTCTCCTTTGCCTTCTGTTTTTCTTCTTTTCACAGCTGTTAGTGAGGCCTCCTCAGACAACCATTTTGCCTCTTTGCATTTCTTTTCCTTGGGGATGGTCTTGATCTCTGCCTCCTGTACAATGTCACAAACCTCCATCCATAGTTCTTCAGGCACTCTGTCTATCAGATCTAATTCCTTGAATCTATTTGTCGCTTCCACTGTATAATCGTAAGGGATTTGATTTAGGTCATACCTGAATGGACTAGTTGTTTTCCCTGGATCGCGTGGTGGTTTAATTTCTTGCTTTTAAAGGAATGTCTTCCATAGAGGCTTTATCAGTTTATATTCCCACCAGCAGTGCAGGAGCATTCCCTTTTCCCACATCCTCTCCAGCACTTGTTATTTGTGGATGTTTTGATTATGGCCATTCTGTCTGGTATGAGGTGATGTCTCATCATAGTTTTGATTTCATTTGTCTAATAATGGGTGATATTGAGCATCTCTTCATTTGTCTATTATTCATCTGTATGTCTTCTTTGGAGAAATGTCTTCTTAGGGTCTTTTGTCCACTTTTTGATTTTTTTTTCTCCTGGTAATGAGTTTTCTGAGCTGCTTGTATATTATGGAAGTTAATCCTTTTTTAGTTGTTTCATTTGCCATTATTTTCCCCCATTCTGAGGGTTGTCTGTTCACCCTGTTTATAGCTTCTTTTTGCTTCTAAACATGATTTTCTCTCTCCTACTGTCTTATTGGGGCGTCTCCTTTGCCCTTGGACTTTTTTGGTAGGAGCCACCATTCTCCTATCAATAATTGTTCAGCGGTTAATTGCAGTTTTGGAGTTCTCACAGGAGAAGATTAGTGCACGTCCTTCTACTCCTCCATCTTTTGAATCCTAGGGGGCAGACACAAGGAGGGCCAATCAGTCCATTCTAAAGGAAATCAGTCCTGAATATTCAGTGGACTGATGCTGAAGCTGAAACTCCAATGTTTTGGCCACTTGATGCGAAGAACTGACTCATTGGAAAAGACCCTGATGCTGGGAAAGATTGAAGGCAGGAGGAGAAGGGGACAACAGAGGATGAGATCATTGGATGGCATCACCAACTCAACTGACATGAGTTTGAGCAAGCTCCGGGAGTTGGTGATGGACAGAGAAACTTGGCATGCTGCAATCCATGGGGTTGCAAAGAGTTGGATATGACTGAGCAGCTGAACTGAACTGATAGTTTTTCTGTGCAAAAGCTTTTAAGTTTAATTAAGTCCCACTTATTAATTTTTATTTTTATTTCCATTATTCTAAGAGGTTGGTCATAAAGGATCTTGCTATGATTATGTCATACGGTTCTGCCTGTGTTTTCTTCTAAGAGTTTTATAGTTTGAGGGGTTACATTTAGATCTTTAATCCATGAAATGGACAATTTCAGTTTACACAGAGGACGTGTGCTCCTCTTTTTTCAGTGGGTGACATCATTCTGAGAAGTCCAAAGAGTTTGGAAGTATATAATGATCGGTGGTAAATTTGTTACATCTTTCATTTTTTTCTATGAGATTTGTTTTTCAGAGCATAGGCTGTGATTTGCTTGATACTTTCTCAGCCATATCAAGGTTGTGGCCACTCCTGGTTTATGGAACCTTTTGATAATTTATACAGAGTCTTCAGGAAGTTTCTAAATTTCATGAACTGAGCTCCTAGCCTCGCAGTGGCTTTGTTTTCCTGCTAACTTCTGCTCTGTAATATTGGCCAGAATCTGCTGGCTCTGTTGTTCTGGAATGTATGCTTGGGGACTTCGATTTTTATGAGAGTGGCACGCCCAGAAGTTTCTATAAATGCTGGGAAAGCTCTAGACACAAGTGCTCTTCTGGATCTGATGAGGCCATCACCGCAAACCACAGGATTGCCTCTGAGATTTGGGTATGTTCCAAGACCGTACAGTCAAACTTGATCTTGGACCACTATCCTTCAATGTGTTCCTCCAGTCGCCTCTCAGATTGTAGGATTTTAGGTCTTAGATCATTTCTGGGCAGAGAAATTGTCATGTGGAAACATTCTTCCCATGTTTATTATCCCAGGTTTGTGAAGCTGATGCGGTCTGTCTTCATTCCTCTGTCCGCCTCACAACTGTGGCTCTTCACCCCTAGCTTTCAGTGACATTCACCAGCTCATGGCTCTCTCCAGCCGGGGGATAGCTCAGCTCTCCTCTCTGTCAGAGCTCCTAAAGTTAGTTACTCTTGTGTCTTTTGTAAAACATCACCTACATCTAAATAGTGAAAAAGGGAGAATTATGACATGGACTAGATTATTGGAAGGGCTTCACTGTTGGCTCAGTGGTAAAGAATCTGTCTGCCAATCCTGGAGACGTGGGTTCATTCCCTGGGTCAGGAAGATCCCCTGGAGGAAGAAATGGCAACCCACTCCAGTATTCTTGCCTCGGAAATCCCGTGGACAGAGGAGCCTGACGGGCGATAATTCATGGGGTCACAAAAGAGTCAAACATGATTTAGTGATTAAACAACAAGATCGTTAGAAATCTGGGGTGGAGAAAAAACTTGCTTTCTTATCTCTGACTTGGAAATTGAGGTGAAACTGAGATGAAATATTTGTTCTACGTAAGATAAATTGAAACACCAATGTAAACTCAGCATTTGGACTTGGGTGTATTTGTCAATAGATATTAAACAGAGAAATTGTAGCTAATTTGCTTCTCAAATGGACTTCAATAATCTGCTGTGTGCAGATTACTTACAGTGAAGTGACTGCAAATTTTTAAGTAAATGTTTACTTTATTTTACTTTTTCCTGAAATTATTTGTTTAGATTTTGGCATCAAAGAGGACACAGAGAAACATGAGTTAATCACAAACAAAGAGTTAATGAACATAATATAAAGTCGAGTTATAAAAATACACTTTTAGGAAAACCACATTGTTAGACCTTGATTTTCAGCTAGAATGATAACTGGGCTTCACTGCAGCATAAATGGGCTTCCCAGGTGGTGCTAGTGGTAAAGAACCTGCCTGCCAGTGCAGATGTGAGAGATTCGCATTTGATCCCTAAAAGATCCCCTGGAGGAGGACACTGCAGCCCACTCCAGTATTCTTGCCTGGAGAATCCCAGGGATAGAGGAGTCTGGTGGGCCATGGTCCATAGGGTCGAAAAGAGTTGGACACGGCTGCAGTGACTTGGCACACATGCATGTGGCATAAATAATTTATGCTATACATCTGCTACCAGATGGACACTGAAAAACTAGACTTCTAGGCGTCATGAAAGTTGCATTTTCTCATGTTTCTGATACCACTGTAAAGCCCCTTGTGTGAACAAAGATTTACATATGTACAGCATACTGTTACATGTCTGGTGGGTACTCAGAAACGTGGACTTTAGAAGAGGGTTCCTAAGCTGTGCGGGTCACCTAGCCCAGGAGGAGGTGGGAGAGTTTAAGAGATCCTGGAATCCATGAGAGTATCAAGGATTGTTTATATGTTAGATAAATAATGTCTCCCATATTTATGTGTATGACTGTTTGCAAACCCTATATAGTTGTTATGAGGAAATATACATACATATAAGTGCTACTGAATTAAGAGAAGCTCTTTACTATAATCAATTTTCTTAACAGAAGGTAAAGTACAACTATTGTAAACAGTTAACAACTCATTTTGACTTTAAAAATGGGCCCTCACCACCACACACAGATTAAAATGGCCATATCACAAATCTACAAATAAATAATGGCCATATCACAAATCTACAAATAATAAACACTGGAGAGGGTTTGCAGAAAATGGAACCTCTTCACTGTAGGTGAAAGTGAAAGTGAAGTCTCTCAGTTGTGTCTGACTCTTTGCGACCTGTGGACTGTAGCCCATCAAGCTCCTCCGTCCATGGGATTCTCCAGGCAAGAATACTGGAGTGGGTTGCCGTTTCCTTCTCCAGGGGATCTTCCCAACCCAGGGATCGAACACTGGTCTCCTGCATTCTAGGCAGACGCTTTAACCTCTGAGCCACCAGGGAAGCATCACTGTAGGTGGGAATGTAAATTTGGAAAACAGTATGGGGGTTCCTCAATAAACTAAAAATAGAGTTGCCATATGATCCAGCAGTGTTACTCCTGGGTATATACCCAGGTGAAGGTGAAGTCGCTCAGTCGTGTCTGACTCTTTGCAAGATACATACACCCCTGTGTTCATAGCAGCACTATTAATATTTACAATAGGCAAGGCATGGAAACAACCTGAATGACCATTGGCAGATTAACGAGTAAAGAAGAGGTAGTATGCATATACTGTGGAGTATTACTCAGCCATAAAAAATGAAACGATTCCATTTCCAGCAACATGGATGGACCTAGAGATTATCACTAAGTGAAGGAGGAGAGAAGGAGAAAGACAAACACCATTTGATATCTTGTTTATGTGGAATCTAAACTATGACACAGATGAAGTCATCTGCAGAACAGGAACAGATTCACAGACAGAACAGAGTTGTCATTGCCACGGGGCAGGGAGAGTGGAGAAGGGATGGACAGGGGTTTGGGGATCAGCAGGGGCAGACTATTAGACATAGAATGGGTAAACAACAAGGTCCTACTCCACAGACAGAGAACTATATTCAGTATCCCTTGATAAACTATAATAAGAGAATATGAAAAGAATATAAATTTATAACTGAACACTTTGCCATACTGCAGAAATTAACATGATGTTGTAAACAGCTTTAATAAAATAAAAATACAGGTCCTCATAATCAGAGGAGTGTAAAAGTATTACACTAGAGCTTTGTGAAAGTATCTCAGTCAGCTTAGGAGGGAACCCGCAATTCAGCCGAGACAGAGCAGAATGTTTTAAATAGTATCAGGAAAGAAATACCCACATATATATTTTTTAAAATACGAGATTGAGTTGCCAAGGGGAGTGGAGCAACTTCCTTCTGAAAGACTTTGATCCGTTTCCGTTCTTATTTGCTGGATTGTTCCAGCACCACCAGGAAGGGTAGACCTGCCCAGGCCATTGTGTAATTAGTAGTCACATGTGGTTATGGAAATCTAAATTGAAATTGAGAAAATTAAAAATTGAGTTTATCATTCACACTAGCAACCATGTTACTGCACAGTGGCCACATACTTGATAGCACATAGAACATTTTCATCAGCGCAGAAAGTCCTTTTAGACGTCCTGGGAATGACTGTCATCGTAGGGCTATTCCCTTCCACTTTTAGTAGCTTTGTCCTGAGGTCCTGGCATCGGATGGAGAAGCCTGGTTTCCCTGGTAGAGTCCTGGGAGATTTTATGGACATGAACCTAAGGGTGTGAGTAGAAAATCATTTCCCCCATAATCTTCTTCCAGGTTTCCTCCCTCTGATAACAGTCATGACAGGTGGCAGGAATCTGTGTATATTAAAGTTATCATTTTATCATCTGTGATAGACATTTGTCACAATTTGGGCCGCTTAGCATCTGGATCTTTTTCCTGAATTTGGGGGAATCCATCAATGTATGAAACTGGGTGGGTGAGCCTGCCCTGTTCCTCTTAATTTCCCAAGCAGAAATGCCTACTTCTGCTTTCCCTGACTTCTGCCAGCTAGAAGAAGGACAGGATTTATGGCCTGCCAAGCCTGGCGCTCTGCCTCTGGAGCGATGACTCAGAGAGGCAGAAGATGCTTTAGAGCTCCGCCCGTCGCTGGTACAAGAAGTAGCATCAGTGGCCGTGAACATAAGCCAGCTGCGCTGCCCAGGGTCCTTGGTAGCAGGTCTGTCACTATACCTGTGGAGACAGCTGAAAACAAGAGAAAAATGCTAAGGAAATCAGCCTAAGTGTCTGTTCCTGCCGACATCCTCCTCGGTGTGGAGTAATACTCACAAAATTAAGAGAACCAGACATCAGTGTTCCCTTAAATTAGTCAGAACACAAGTAAGATATCCGAGTATTCTGTAATGGAAAGAAATCCTTTCATTATCTTTTAATGAAATAATATATATCTCAGAATTATAAATAGCGCTCTTTGCTTCAGGAATGGAATGACTTTTTTTTTTTTTTTGAGTGCTGTTTATGATTCTGTTTCTTACACGGTGAGCAGTTACCCCATATCTGATTCCTGCCAGCCCGGTGGACTGGCCTCCTCTGTTTGTTTTCTAGAACAAGTAGACTGTGGCCTATTGTTTTCCCTTGTGTGTTAAGCACCTGTGTGTTCTTCCTGTGTGCTGCTCCCCACTCTGGCACACGTAGCAGCCGGGTGACCGTCTGCATCATCCCTGTGTCAAATTTGGGACAAGGCGTCTAAGGGCTATGCTTGGTCTCCCTTCTCTTCACCCTGGATGTAGATAGTCCTGAAGCCAGAGCGGATGGTGGGGAGACAGGACTGAAGGGGCCTGAGTCTCCGTGCGTGAAGGAGGGCTCTTCTCTAACCAGGAACACCCACATGTCCTTGAAGAGACAATCTTTGATGGTCAGGATTTGCAGCCTTCCCAGTAATATCTATGCAGTGAAAAAAGAATATAAATTATATGAACACGAGAGAGACAGAAATAATTTTGTTGTGTTGAGGCTTTATGTATTGTTGGATCTGTTTGTTCCAAAGCTGCCATTACTCTTTACACCCTCATTCATATAAACTCATTATTTCTTCTTCACAAATGGTAACTGACATTTTTTTTAGTTGCTTTTTATCTGGAATCTTCTTCATTGTACCATGAGTTATATAGAATTATGATGAAAGTGTTGAAGAAACTGGGGTGCATATTTCCCTATATAACCTCAAATTTTTTACAAATAGACCTAGGGTACAGGAAAGCTTAATGACTCATGGAAGAGCAATTTGCTAGTTTTATAAAATGTAGATTCAACATTTTGAATGACTTTGTAATCTTGGATCACCATGAAGTTTCTGTTGCCTTAGTATGCAAGTTCAGTAACTGATTTTCACTTCATATATAGAAACATACAGAAAACTTTTTTTAGTCTTTTTAGAAAACATTTTCCAGGCTTAATGGTTTCACATATGCCGTGTAGGTAAATAACAAACATGGAAAGGATACTCTGAAATCATCTTATATTAAAACAGAGGAAAAAATATGTGGTGCTCATTTAAAAGTCTCAAATGTGGTGGTGCAGGATATGATCTATTCTGCATTTGCCATGACATGCAAATGATTGCTCAACAGAGATGAGCTTTAGGGATTTAATTTTTCCACTTGGTAGTTTACTATTAACTAATAACATTTTCCTCTTCTAAAATGTGGTAAAAGCAACCGTGTACCTATGAGGTTATTAATAGAAGTTTTATGTATACTCATATATTTGATATGTTTTGGGTCCTTTGGGGGAAAATACTTAATAAACACAAATAACTACTTCTGTTAACAGTGATTTCTGTCCATTTTCTCTCCAATAATAATGCCAAAGCATCTTACAAGCTCTGTGTAGCAGCTTGAGCAAAAATAAGGTATATTTAGTGTCAACACTGTGTAACCCCTGCCATAATTTCTACCATTTAAAGGCACTATTTAGTGGGATTATTATGAACAAAGTAAAAAGTTTGCACAAAGGAGCCACATGGCTGTCCCTTCTATCTATGAAGGTGAAACCCTACAAACTCTTCTCTACTCTTCTGTTTAAAATGTTTGTTCATGTATTTGGCATACCTGCTCTTCTGCAGCACACGGGACCTTCCCTGGGTCACGCGGGATCTTTAGTTGTGGCACATGGACTCTCTAGTTGTGGTGCATGGGCTGCTAGTTGCACCGTGGGAGCTTAGCTGCTCCGAGCCCTGTGGGAGCCCAGCTCCCCGACCAGGGACTGAACCCACACCCTCCGCACTGCGAGGTGGATCTCAAACTCTGGACCACCCAGGAAGTCTCCTACTCTTCTTAACATCTGCTGTACTTTGTACTTTTTAAAACACACTAATGTGTACTCTGGGCCGTAGTCTAGCATGTATCTTGAACTTGTTGATCTCAGACACCTTTATACTCTTAAAAATTATTCAGGGCCCTGAAGAGCTTTAGTTTATATGACTTATAAATATTTGCTGTATTAGGAAATGTCCCCATCTTGGGACACTTATTTTTTTATTGATTTCAAGTAATTATAACCAAAGCATTATGTGCTAACATAAAAGTTTTTTTTCTAAATTATTTATTTTAATTGGAGGCTAATTACTTTATAATATTGTAGTGGTTTTTGCCATGCATTGACATGAATCAGCCATGGGTGTACATGTGTTTCCCATCCTGAACCCCCCCTCCCACCTGCCTCCCCATCCCATCCCTCAGGGTCATCCCAGTGCACCAGCCCCGGGCACCCTGTCTCATGCATAAAACCTGGACTGGTGATACATTTCACATATGGTAATATACATGTTTCAGTGCTATTCTCTCAAATCATCCCACCCCCACCTTCTCCCATAGAGTCCAAAAGTCTGTTCTTTACACAGAGTCCAAGAGTCTATGTCTCTTTTGCTGTCTTGCATATAGGGTCATCATTACCATCTTTCTAAATTCCATATATATGCATTAGTATACTGTATTGGTGTTTTTCTTTCTGACTTACTTCACAGTATAATAGATTCCAGTTTCATCCACCTCATTAGAACTGATTCAAGTGCGTTCAAGTACTCCATTGTGTATATGTACCACAGCTTTCTTATCCATTCATCTGCAGATGGAAATCTAGGCTGCTTCCATGTCCTAGTTATTGTAAACAGTACTGCGATGAACACTGGGGTACACGTATCTCTTTCAATTCTGGTTTCCTCGGTGTGGATGCCCAGCAGTGGGATTGCTGAGTCGTATGGAAGTTGTTTCCGGTTTTTAAAGGAATCTCCACACTGTTCTCCATAGTGGCTGTACTAGTTTGCATTCCCACCAACAGTGTAAGATTTTCTCCACATCCTCTCCAGCATTTGTTGTTTGTAGACTTTTTGATGATGGACATTCTGACAGGTGTAAAGTTTTTTAAAATGAAAAAAAATTACTATATTTTTCAAAACAAGCTTGGTAAGAAGAATGCACTGTTTAAATTTTTTTTTTAATTTTTGCAAATCTAATTTCTGGCTTAATAGAAGATACCTGGATTCTCTTGCTTCTGTAGTCAGTCTACTGAGAGACTAAACATGCTGAGGCCCCTGGAATACTTCAGCTTGTGAGAGAATGAGAGTGAAAAAGGCGAATAATGTTTTAGTATGGTTATGAAAACACTCTTGACCTTCTGGGTCCCACACTTTGAGAACCGCTATTCATACTAACCTATAAAGGTGATCTTGAGAGAGTCTCCATTTTGTCACTGTTATTATTTGTACCAAAAAATCCCCTTCGCATCTTGGGAGTGGGTGACTGTAATAAGAAATCAAAGATCAGAAAAAAATTACATACTTCATTTAAAAACTCTCCCTTTTGGTTCCATCTACAAAAAGCTGTTCCACCTAATTCAACCAAATGGAAGCATTTAAAATATCAGTATATATCTTTCTATAGTTCTCTAAATAAAAGGCATATCTTGAAGCATCAGTAATTGGAATTACGATTTTGTACATTCATGATGAGATGGTTGGGGTATGTGTGTGTGTTTGTGTGTGTGTGCACACGTGTGTGTGTGTGTTCATTTGTGTCCAACTCTTTGTGACCCCATAGACTATAGTCTGCCATGGGATTCTCCAGGCAAGTATACTGGAGTAGGCTGCCATTTCATCCTCTAGGGAATCTTTCCAACCCAGGGATTGAACCCACATCTCCTGCATCTCCTGCATTGACAGGCAGATTCTTTAAGCCCGGTGAGATGGTGGCAGTGGGCAATTTCCAAAGGTGAGTAAGTGTACTTGTTAGACACAGTGATTTCTATGGGATAAAACAGTGGCACAAGGCAACTCACAATTATTTATCATAATTACTTATTTATATTATGTCACTTATGTATGATAAGTGTTTCTTGCTTGCGCATCTGTAACTTGGCTGTGATTTGACCTGCCTGGGCTGGGCTCCACTGGGCTGAGCTGCAGACTGTGGATTGGGTTAAGGTTGCTCTGAATGTGCCTCTCTCCTCACATCTGAATGGGGCATATTCTTCTGTGATGGCAGAAGTCTGACGACCTAGCAGGAACTTCCTGTGCCTCTTAAGGCCTCTACTTAACCTGATCCACTGCCATTTTAGCTCGTATGCAGTTGAAAAGGCACATTCCATGCCCAAGCTCAGTTTCCATGTGGCAGGAAAGTGTACTGTTCCAGTGGGATGCGTTGGGGTGCTGGGCAGAGGGAGTGGTTTTTGGTTTTAAAATGTTCTAATCTACCACAATGTGCAATTCTGAAATATTAGTAGATAATGGTGTCTACCTATGTAATTCTTACTCAGAGAAATAGTCAAGGGGCTAAATTTTAATTGTAATTTTAGGCTGCAGTCCTTCTGTTGATTGGATCTTCAGAATATCACTGTTGCCTAGCTCTATCCCCTCATTCTCAGACTGCTTTTCAAGTTGTTTTATATATATATAGTTTTATTGAAATTATTAATTTTTGGCCGTGCTGAGTCTTCCTTGCTCTGCTCGGGCTTTCTCCGTCTGTGGCGGGCAGGGGCCACTCTTCGCCGCAGGCCCTGGCTGCTGATTGTGGTGGCTTCTCTTGTTGCGGAGCGCAGGCTGTGCTAGAGTGGTTGTGCATGTGGGCTCAGTAGTGTTGGCGCATGTGAAATATGCAGTAGCTGCTCTGTGGCGTACAGAATCTTCCCAGACTAGGGACTGAAGCTGTGCTCCCTGCATATTTTTTTTTTAATTTTTGCAAATCTAATTTCTGGCTTAATAGAAGATACCTGGATTCTCTTGCTTCTGTAGTCAGTCTACTGAGAGACTAAACATGCTGAGGCCCCTGGAATACTTCAGCTTGTGAGAGAATGAGAGTGAAAAAGGCGAATAATGTTTTAGTATGGTTATGAAAACACTCTTGACCTTCTGGGTCCCACACTTTGAGAACCGCTATTCATACTAACCTATAAAGGTGATCTTGAGAGAGTCTCCATTTTGTCACTGTTATTATTTGTACCAAAAAATCCCCTTCGCATCTTGGGAGTGGGTGACTGTAATAAGAAATCAAAGATCAGAAAAAAATTACATACTTCATTTAAAAACTCTCCCTTTTGGTTCCATCTACAAAAAGCTGTTCCACCTAATTCAACCAAATGGAAGCATTTAAAATATCAGTATATATCTTTCTATAGTTCTCTAAATAAAAGGCATATCTTGAAGCATCAGTAATTGGAATTACGATTTTGTACATTCATGATGAGATGGTTGGGGTATGTGTGTGTGTTTGTGTGTGTGTGCACACGTGTGTGTGTGTGTTCATTTGTGTCCAACTCTTTGTGACCCCATAGACTATAGTCTGCCATGGGATTCTCCAGGCAAGTATACTGGAGTAGGCTGCCATTTCATCCTCTAGGGAATCTTTCCAACCCAGGGATTGAACCCACATCTCCTGCATCTCCTGCATTGACAGGCAGATTCTTTAAGCCCGGTGAGATGGTGGCAGTGGGCAATTTCCAAAGGTGAGTAAGTGTACTTGTTAGACACAGTGATTTCTATGGGATAAAACAGTGGCACAAGGCAACTCACAATTATTTATCATAATTACTTATTTATATTATGTCACTTATGTATGATAAGTGTTTCTTGCTTGCGCATCTGTAACTTGGCTGTGATTTGACCTGCCTGGGCTGGGCTCCACTGGGCTGAGCTGCAGACTGTGGATTGGGTTAAGGTTGCTCTGAATGTGCCTCTCTCCTCACACTGAATGGGGCATATTCTTCTGTGATGGCAGAAGTCTGACGACCTAGCAGGAACTTCCTGTGCCTCTTAAGGCCTCTACTTAACCTGATCCACTGCCATTTTAGCTCGTATGCAGTTGAAAAGGCACATTCCATGCCCAAGCTCAGTTTCCATGTGGCAGGAAAGTGTACTGTTCCAGTGGGATGCGTTGGGGTGCTGGGCAGAGGGAGTGGTTTTTGGTTTTAAAATGTTCTAATCTACCACAATGTGCAATTCTGAAATATTAGTAGATAATGGTGTCTACCTATGTAATTCTTACTCAGAGAAATAGTCAAGGGGCTAAATTTTAATTGTAATTTTAGGCTGCAGTCCTTCTGTTGATTGGATCTTCAGAATATCACTGTTGCCTAGCTCTATCCCCTCATTCTCAGACTGCTTTTCAAGTTGTTTTATATATATATAGTTTTATTGAAATTATTAATTTTTGGCCGTGCTGAGTCTTCCTTGCTCTGCTCGGGCTTTCTCCGTCTGTGGCGGGCAGGGGCCACTCTTCGCCGCAGGCCCTGGCTGCTGATTGTGGTGGCTTCTCTTGTTGCGGAGCGCAGGCTGTGCTAGAGTGGTTGTGCATGTGGGCTCAGTAGTGTTGGCGCATGTGAAATATGCAGTAGCTGCTCTGTGGCGTACAGAATCTTCCCAGACTAGGGACTGAAGCTGTGCTCCCTGCATGCGCAGGCAGATTCTTCACCACTGTGCCACCCGGTAAGTCCCCTCAAGTTGTTTCTTAATCCTACTGATCTGAACTATTGCAAGAGCCTCTGAATTGGTCTGTGTCCGGTTACTATTGCTATGCAACAAACCATCCCCAGATGAAGTGCTTGAAACAACAGCAGTCTGTGTGGCAGGTAGGATGGGAGGAGAGTTTGGGGGGGAATGGGTGTGTGTATATGTATGGCTGAGTCCCTTCCCTGTTCACCTGAAATGGTTACAGTGTTACTGAAGCTGTGCTCCCTGCATGCGCAGGCAGATTCTTCACCACTGTGCCACCCGGTAAGTCCCCTCAAGTTGTTTCTTAATCCTACTGATCTGAACTATTGCAAGAGCCTCTGAATTGGTCTGTGTCCGGTTACTATTGCTATGCAACAAACCATCCCCAGATGAAGTGCTTGAAACAACAGCAGTCTGTGTGGCAGGTAGGATGGGAGGAGAGTTTGGGGGGGAATGGGTGTGTGTATATGTATGGCTGAGTCCCTTCCCTGTTCACCTAAAATGGTTACAGTGTTGTTAATCAGCTACACCCCAATACAAAATAAAAAGCTTAAAAAAAATGTCAGATGTAAAAAAAGAAAACAAAGCAGCAGTCTTGAACCTGAAGTCAGGGCAGGTTCATCAGAGAGGGCTTGTCGCTGCTCCTGTGGCATCGGGTGGGGTGTTGTGACTAGACGCCGGAGGATGCACTTCTGAGATAATTCGCTCACAGACCTGCTAAGCTGGTGCTGAAGACCAGGAGCTTCAGTTCATCTTGGAAGAAAAGTTATGACCAACCTAGATACCATATTCAAAAGCAGAGCCGTTACTTTGCCAACTAAGGTCCGTCTAGTCAAGGCTATGGTTTTTCCTGTAGTCATGTATGGATGTGAGAGTTGGACTATGAAGAAGGCTGAGTGCTGAAGAATTGATGCTTTTGAACTGTGGTGTTGGAGAAGACTCTTGAGAGTCCCTAGGACTGCAAGGAGTTCCAACCAGTCCATCCTAAAGGAGATCAGACCCAGGATTTCTTTGGAAGGAATGATGCTAAAGCTGAAACTCCAGTACTTTGGCCACCTCATGCGAAGAGTTGACTCATTGGAAAAGACTCTGATGCTGGGAGGGATTGGGGGCAGGAGGAGAAGAGGACGACCGAGGATGAGATGGCTGGATGGCATCACTGACTCGATGGACATGAGACTGAGTGAACTCCGAGAGATGGTGATGGACAGGGAGGCCTGGCGTGCTGCGATTCATGGGGTCGCAGAGTCGGACATGACTGAGTGACTGAACTGAACTGAACTGAACTGCGTGCCCTCTCCGGAGACTGGTGGCCTTCCTTAGAGCATGGTGGTGGAGTTGCCAGAGTGGGTGTCTCAAGAGATAGGTTGTGAATGTTGCCAGTTTCTTAAGGTTTGGGCCTGGGAACTGACCCAGTGTTACTTTTACTGGGTTATATCTGTCAAGGAGTCACAAAGTCTAGGCTTTGGGGAGGGGACATAGACCCCTGTCTCTCCATGGGAGGGCTGTCAGAGGACGCTATAGTTTGAAACTAGCATATGCTCTCAGTGCTTCTGTCCCCAGATCACTCCATATCTGCATCTTCTAAAAGCACAACTGTGCTCATTCAGGAGCTCCCCATTCTCTATCAGACAAGAAGCAAGTCAGTCTAACCCTTTTTTCGCATAGCCTGTGTGCCAGCCAACTTGGGACTTTGTCTTCTTTTGTCTTTGATCATATATATATATTTCTCTTTTCTAGGATATTATCCTTCTAATCTTTTCATATCCTGACATTCTGTGCTTAAAATAATGGTCTTTCATGAAGTTTTCCTTAAACCCTTTATCTTTCTGCAATTTGTCCTTCTGTCATCTCCCATAGTACATCTTAACTGTATCCTATTTAAAGACCTCCCAGTTTCTATCTTAAATGATAATATATGCATGTATATGCGTTTTGAAATCTCTAGCATGTCCTTTGGAAGTGTTCACATTTTTGTACAATATTTACATTCAGTTGCACTGATACCTTAAGATACATGCAACAGGTACTTGAATTTTTTTTTTTTAAGGAGTGAATTGAAAGTATATATGAATAGAATTAACAGAATATGTTTAGACTCACTTGAAAACATATTAGAAGCACTGTGGTTGTTGATTAAGGTTGCTGAATAGTAAAAATAGATCGATGGCTAACCACCAACATGAATGTTAGAAAATGTTGATAAAAAGCAATTCTACTTACAATAAAGTGCAGCTGTACAAAGTTAGAAGTAACTAGAAGGAACTAGTAGGAACTTAGGAAAGCTATAAAACTTAATTATAAGACATAAATTTCAAACAGATGGAGAGAGAGACTTTGTTCTTAAAAGGTAAGATTCAATACAATAATGCATATATATATCAGTTTTGTTAAGTTAAAAACACAGTCCAGTCTCTATCAATACTGGGGAGCTTACTAAAATGATCCAGAAGTTCTTCTGGGAAAATGAACCTATAAAATGCCTCCAAAATTATAAGAAGTATTTATTAGGGTTACTTGCCATCTCAAATATTAAAGAATAGTATGTCAGTGATGATTGAACAGTGGCATTGGCGAAAGAATACCTCAGTGAATAAACTATAAAGAGTCTATTTTTTGATAAGTATATATGGTAATTTAGTATGTGATAAGGTTGGTATTTCAGATTGGAAGGAAAAAGATGAATTATTCAGTAAAAGGTGTTGGGACACCTGCCTAGTCATCTGGAAGAATAAAGCAGAATCCCTACCAAACAACTCATGCAGAAATAATTCCAAGGGACAAATATTATCAATTGAATAAGGTGAGCTGTAAATATATGAGCAAAATATATCGATGAATATTTTTACAGTCTTGTGGTGCAAAAGGCATCTCTTAAGTAAAAACCGTGAAGGAACAGATAAGAAAATGAAACTATATACAGCATTTTAAGTCTTTATTTGTTTTATTTTAGGGTAGTGGAAAACCATCTAAACCTGTTGGGCAAACAGTATTATGGGAAGATATTTGCATAGATTATGATCAACAAAGGGCTGATATCCCTAATGTACAAATTCTTACAACTTTATCAAAAAGATAGAACTTCTTTATAGAATCATGGGAAAAATATACAAAGGTAATTCATAAAATAATGAATATGAAGCCTGAAGGCACATGTGTGAAAAATGTATACAATCAAAGGTGCTAATTAAACCACCAGGAGTATGTTATAGTAATTGAAATGATAAAAGCAAAATATAAACTAAATATCTCTACACTTGGTGATGATGTGGGGAAATAGGTGCTATAATGTACTGTAATATAGTTTTTCTCAGACTGTGAAGAACTATTTTTGACTGAAATGTTTATAAAATACAATAAAAATATATAGCCAGGAAAACAAAAGTGAAATCTCAAATGCAAAATAAAATCTCAAATGTATTTCTGTATGTTTCTACATTTCTTTCTCTCTCTATATATATTTCTATATATTATATATTTCTATAAAGTGTTCATCAGATATAAAATTACTCCATAAAACTGTCATAAATGTTTCTGCTGCTGAATTTAAAGTAGACTATAAGGGGACAAGTCCAGAAGGAGGAAAATTAGATAGCAGGTCATTGTGATAATCAGGGAAGACCTGGATGATAGTAATTTAGATGAGGGTGGGAAGGGTAGAGGGCTTCCCAGGTGGCACTAGGGGTAAAGAACCCGCCTGCCAATTTAGAAGACTTGAGAGACGTTGATTCGATCCCCGGGTTGGGAAGATCCCCTGGGTGTTCCAGCCCACTTCAGTATTCTCACCTGGAGAATCTCCTCAGACAGAGGAGCTTGGCGGGCTACAGTCCATAGGATTGCAAAGGGTTAGAAACAACTGAAGCGACTTAGCACGCATGCGTGGGAAAGATAAAGGTGGATGAAAGGGGTCAGAGTCTTGATCTCTGTTGAATGGAGAATCAATAGGATCTGCTCATGGATTTCCTGTAGGTGTGAGAAAGACAGAGGTAGGTGATAAGGGTGATTCTAAGGCTTGGGGCCTGGGCCCTGGGAAGGATGGAGTTGCTTTTTACTAGAATGGAGAAGATCAGAAGATGGCTTTGGATGTGTAAAATTTGAGATTCCCATTGTACATTCAAGTGAAGATTGCTGGCAGATGGCTGGATATAAGGGTCTGGAATTCAGTGAGGACTCAGGGCTGAAAGTGTGTGAGTGTAAGAGCTGTGTGTCTGAGTGAGGTCAGTACAAAGGTGAATGTACGTGGAAAGCTAAGGCTCTCACCCTTAAAGGGTAGGGAGATCAGGAAGAATCAATATTGAGATAGGAGGATGAGAGAGCTAGTGAAGCAAGAGGAACACCAAGGGCATGGAGTATCTTGGAGGCTAACCAACAAATGTCAGGAGGAGAGAGGAATAATCAGGGGGCTGCGAGGAGGAAGCTGAGACTTAACCAGACAGGGTGATGAGATGCAAGTCTGACCAACCGGAAGCATCAACTGGAATTTTCTTATTGATGTGTGAGTTGTGAAGCATAGAGTGGATGATGGTGATACTAATTATTGTTATTTTAAGAATTCAGAAGGAACAGGATTGTCAGATATATACCCTACCATTAAAATTGGATATTGCAGCCAAAAAAGAGAAAGAAACTAAAATTACTAAACGACAGATTTTCCATGTCCTGTCAGATTGTTTAAATTAATTATGAAGCTGGTGGCTGCAGATGCAGTTGCCTGAACTTGCATCACACGTTGGCAGGGAACATTCTTGGGGGGAAAGTCTGCTGAGATAGCAAACAGAGAGAAAGAGAGAGAGAAGGGAAAGAAAGAAAGGAGGAAGAAGAAATGGAAAACCCAAGAGGATCAGAAGCAGTGCTCAAAGCAGTTGGCTGTGGGAGATGGATGCTGTACAGGGAATAGAAACCAGTTGCCTGGTAAACTTTGTTAAGTCTCCAGAAATACAACACCAGAAAAATGTTAGCTGCTTTTAATGATAGCTGCAGTTTGAATAGATTTGAGAAGGTGTACATCTGTCATAAATGATAGTTTCCCTGATACTTAAAACAATATGCCGTGATCCCCTTCAGGAGAAGAGGTGTGAATTCATGTAAAAGTTCATAAAATGATGCTACTAAGAAAGGGACAGTAGTTGTACCAGAGTTTCTTCTCTAGGCATTGATTCAATAAAATAGTGACAACACTTTTGGTAAAGGAAACTGTAAGCAAGGTGAAGAGGCAGTGGGAGAAAACAATAGCAAATGAAACAACTGACAAAGGATTGATTTCCAAAATATACAGGCAGCTTCATACCAGTCAGAATGTCCATCATTAAAAAGTCTACAAACAGTAAATGCTGGAGAGGGTGTGGAGAAAAAGAAATGCTCTTGCACTGTTGGTGGAAATGTAAATTGATACAGCCACTATGGAAGACGGTATGGAGATTCCATAAAAAAACTAGGAATAAAAACACCATATGACCCAGCAATTCCACTCCTAGGGATATACCCTGAGGAAACCAAAATGGAAAAAGACACATGTAGCCCGTTGTTCATTGCAGCACAGTAGCTAGAACATGGAAGCAACCTAGATGTCCATCGACAGATGAATGGATAAAGAAGTTGTGGTACGTATACACGATGGACTATTATTCAGGCATAAAAAGGAACACGTTTGAGTCAGTTCTAATGAGGTGGATGAACCTAGAATCTATTATACAGAATGAAGTAAGTCAGAAAGAGAAAGATAAATATCATATTCTAACATAGTAGTCATGTATGGATGTGAGAGTTGAACTGTGAAGAAGGCTGAGCGTTGAAGAATCGATGCTTTTGAACTGTGGTGTTGGAGAAGACTCTTGAGAGTCCCTTGGACTGCAAAGAGGTGAGCCAGTCCATTCTGAAGGAGATCAGCCCTGGGATTTCTTTGGAAGGAATGATGCTGAAGCTGAAACTCCAGTACGTTGGCCACCTCATGCAAAGAGTTGACTCATTGGAAAAGGCTCTGATGCTGGGAGGGATTGGGGCAGGAGGAGAAGGGGACAACAGAGGATGAGATGGCTGGATGGCATCACTGACTTGATGGACGTGCGTCTGAGTGAACTCCGGGAGTTGGTGATGGACAGGGAGCCTGGCGTGCTGCGATTCATGGGGTCGCAAAGAGTCGGACACGACTGAGCGACTGAACTGAACTGAACACATATACGGAATCTAGAAAAGTGTTCTGAATAATTTATTTATAGAGCAGCAGTGGAGAAACAGACATAGAGAATAGACTTATGGACATGGGGAGAGGGGAGGAGAGGGTGAGATGTATGGAGAGAGTGACTTGGACACATACATTACCACATGTAAAATAGATGGCCAATGCGAATTCGCTGTAGGCTCAGGAAACTCAAACAGGGGCTCTGAATCAATCTAGAGGGGGGGGATGGGACAGGAGATGGAGGGCAGGTTCAAAAGGGAGGGGATATATGTATACCTGTGGCTGATTCATGCTGAGGTTTTGACAGAAAATAGCAAAATTCTATAAAGCAACTATCCTTCAATAAAAAATAAATTAATTTAGAAAATTGTGAAATCTGGGTTCTGATAAAATAACAGGAGGACTCTTTTGGCCTCAGCCAAGAGTTATTTGGAAAACAGGCAGAGCAAGTTACAGTGAAGCAAAGATCTGTGTGCTAGGCACAGATGGACTGAGTTCATTCTCACATAAATATTATCTCTCTGTTCCTGCCAGGGCTGAGATGCAGTTAGTGTCTTAATTAACCTAGGGAATTCTCAGTTATGGCTCCAAAACCCTGGTCTTCTGGAAACCATCCTCTGGCTTCCTGCAGCCCTGACTCAGGGTGACCTTCAGTCCAGCCAGTGCAGGCCTGCGAGTGGGGGAGAGGCAGGCTCCCCCTTGCTTCCAGGTTTTCTGTCCTGTGCATCTGTAACTCAGGTTTATGGACAGAGTTCAACGGAGAAGCTTCGCAGCTTTTCTGTTTTACATAAATGGATATTTTCCTCTACAGTACTCAACGAATATGGGGGCTTCTTTGATGGCGCAGTGGTAAAGAACCCGCCTGCAATGCAGGAGACGCACGAGATGTGGGTCTGATCCCTGGGGTGGGAAGATTCCCTGGGGGAGGGCATGGCGACCCACTCTAGTATTCTCACCTAAATAATCCCATGGAAAGAGGAGCCTGCTAGACCGCAGTCCGTGGGGTCACAAAGAGTCGGACGCATCTGAGCAGGTGCACACGCAACTGATTTTTGCTCTGAACATTTTGAAACCCAGTGTAGAGAGTGAATCCACTGTCAAGGCTAATGTACACTCTTTCACCTATTTTGCTTGGGCCTGTGGTATTTAAAAACATGTTTGCAGTCAACATTACAGTTGAAGATAGGCAAAAGAAATTATATTTTTGATTGAAAAGATTATTTACCCCAGTGAGCATTTATTTAATGGGATTTAAATGCCTTCCCACCAAATTAATATAGGCACTATTGTTCTAGATACATAGACATGTCTCTCAAGCTGTGATTTCTCTTCTGGTTACCCTGTGCTTTGTTGGGGAGAATGAAGCAAGCAGTGTTTAGATTATCACTACATGTTTGAAAGTTTCTCGCAGTGGCTGTGGTGTGATGCTTGGGATCTAAGAGAATAAACAGGGAATTGGAGGCATAGACCTTTGCCTTCATCTCCAAGCAGGGCTGGACTCCCTGCTTCATTTATTTTCACAGGACACCAGAACCCTGAGAACAGTCTTTAAGCTGACCACAGTTCTTTTATAGCTGGCCTATATGTGGCAATCTACAGACTGCGAGACCTTTCTCCTGCTCTCCAAGCTAGTATATTGGCATTTGAAGTACCAAGTGCACTTTTTACAAGTGATTGGTTTAAAAGAGTGAAGCAGTGTAGCCCTTTCATTATCCTAAAGCACTGCTTTTTATTTTTTGAATGATGGAAAGGATTGTGTGTATACAATTTGGGGAAGTATTATAACCTGAAACCTGACAACCCACAGGTCACCACGCTTGATAGTTTAGTGTCTTTCTCTGTAGATCTACCTGTATTCATTAAGGAGTCACACCGTTTGTGTTTAACAGACTGTTTCCAAGGGGAGCTGGAAAGAATATGAATAGATGTTCTGGGGGTGGGGAGGGGCTTTGCACAGTCATGTACGTTTGGAAAATGCCAGGCCGAGTGGTGTTAGCCTGAGCTTGGCCTCATTGCCCTCCTAGGGGGGACCCTTCAGGACAGCCCTTGGGAGGGCTGGCAGGGCGCCCTTAGGAGGACTGGGTGGGCACCGCCCCGCGCTGGCAGTGCCCCTGCCAGCACAGCACAGGTGTGCCCCGCGGGTGGTGCTGAGAGCTGCCTTCTGTTGCCTGTTTTTGTGGAACTGGGGTCTCATGCTTTTGAACCTACTTTTCCCGCTTAACATAGTAAGAGGGTTTTGCATTAAACATTTTTTTCCCCAAATAAGGGAATTCCTTGTGATTTTTTTTTTTTTTCCAAAATGTTCCAATGTATAAAGATCCTGTGTAGAAAACGGGGCTTAGCCTGGGTGACCTGTCATTTCAGCCCTTGGTGATCCTCTTGAAAGGTTCTGAGGTATACAGTGTTTATATTCCTTTGGATTTTGCCTTCCACCCACCTGCTCTGACAGACCTTTAATTTTGGACCACTGCGGGTGAAGCACGTGGATTCACAGTTCCCAAAGCCAGCACTAACTTGTTTGCTTTGGAGAGGCTGCCGAAAATAGGCTGCTTTTTAACGCAAATAGCTCATTTTCTTCTGTTGGTGGGCAGTTCATTTAAGAATAGCTTTTTATTTATTGTATTGTAAAAATAACCTCTTGGAGAAGAGTGAATGCCTCCTAGAGACTCTCCCAGACTGGCTTTTCTTCCCTATGGAAATGACTACTTTGATTTAGTTTATTGCCTACCCCAAGTCTTTTTTTCCACTATAAAATGGAAATGTGTATTTAATGTTTCTTCAAGTTCATTAGTACCTTTACTAGTATTACTGCTTCCTTTCTTCCATGATTGATTATCTAAAATATTTTTCTACAAACATAGACACACATGTATTTGCCTCAAATCTGGCCCAAATTATTGTACAAATGGATCTTCATTTGTTCCCTTCACTCATTTTTATTTCCTTTATCACACAAAAATATCCTTGAATCTTAGTATTTAACAACAACTGTCACTATTTTTTAATTTTCTAGTTGGAAGTGTTAAGATTCAGAGGAGAAATCTATCTTCTAATTGTATATATCTTTATGAAAAAGTACTTGGAGCCCTGTTGAAACACTTCCGACTCTTTACTGGTTATCTCAGCCTGATTGATGACCATGACTTCTGGCATAAATGTTGCACCTTTTAAATATTATAAACTACATTGTATAGTCCTTTCTTTTTATAAACAGTATATCTAAGCCAGGCCTGGCACACATTCACAGACTATGTAATTCCTGGGCATGTGTATCACTTTTAAAGACTGGAGCTGAAAAGCATTGTGTGTACTTTTGGCATGGGGATTCCTTGTAGAGTATGTAAATTTCCCCTAAGGAAAACTGAATTTGCATGCAAAAGCTCTCACTATAATTATAACAATTTCCTCCTCTTTAAAAAAAGAAGAAATCAGCTTCTCAGTATGCTAAGTAAAGGTTTTCTCCTTCCCACCAAGACAGGTCTTGTTGAAGGAGCTGGCTGCTGAAAAACCACACGCCAGCTGCCTAAAGCAACTAAAATGGGACATGATAGGGTTGGAATGCACGGTGTAGGGGGCAGAGTCATGGTCCCATGTGCCTTGAACATCATATGTGTGAGCATGCAAGGTGCCATCCTTGCATGGTGCTTGTCCTTGGAAGGAAAAAAATAGTGGGCTCATCAGAGGGGAAAAAAAGGTTTGGTCGTCAAGTTTTCCTTTTTCTGAGGTTTGTGCTTGCATAGTTTAAATTGCAATAAAAATTAAAATGCCTGAAATGTTTATGAGTTGGAACTCTCTGCTGCTTTAGCTCATGGGTGCCTCCGAGAATGCTTCCTGAGATAGTGACAGGACCCCTAGCAGTGGCCCCAGAGAATGTTCTTTGAGGACCTCACTGGCAGTCAGGGAAGGGGATTTGGTATTCTGGTGGTTCAGAGGGCAGGCAGGGGTGTCTCCTTTCTAAGATTGCCTGTTGTTGTCCATGTGTATGATTTTATCTTTTCACATATGTCCTAGAAGGAACATCCGTATAAACAGCTTTATCTTGGTCAGCAAAGTCAGAGATTTGGTGTACCGGGAAACTCACTTATTACTAGACACATTTTGCTTACTGTTTTGGATAATTGATTTTCTAAAAACTAAAGTTGTTAAAATACTACGTTTTATGTATTTTATAATAACCCAGGTTGTGCAATTGCTAGTCTAACATACCAGACTGTTAAAATATGCCAAATAATTTAAATTTCATTGATTCTGAACAACCGTGTGTTCCTGGGTCATTATCCGTATGGTATGGATGTAGAATTCTAGTTGTTGGGGGTCCCAGTTAACAGGTAAAGTCAGGTGGGCGTATTAGCAGTGCATCATGTGGCCTGTGGCAGGTGACAACCAGGGGAGGCGGGAGGGGCTAGAATCAAGCTCAGAACATGAGTTTTGCTGAACGTGGGATATCTTTGTTTTTCCTGGCCACACCCCACAGCATGTGGAATCTTAGTTCCACGACAAGGGATTGAACCTGCACCCTCTGCATTGGAAGATGGAGTCTTAACCACTGGACCTCCAGGGAAGCCCCTCAAGTGGTGTGTTTTAGCTGGAGGGGCATACTCCTGTTGGAGGCACAGATTTCTGCTGATTTAGGGTTGACCTATGACTGTGCTTGATGAGGTGTTACCATGGGTCGTGCAGATGCTGGGGGCACAGGAGGGAAGGCAGGGTAACTGGATTGCAGAATTTTGAGAGAGGCAGTGATGACTTGTGTAGCATCTGAAGGGGAAGTTAGGGAAAGAAACAGCAGAGCTGGGTGGGGGTGAGGGTGCCTGTCGACCTGACTGTGTCAGGGTGATGGCCCCTGGTCTGAGCTCTCTGCGTTATGAGGAGGGGGTAAATACTAAAACCCAAGCTTGCTCCAGACTCCCAGCAAGGAATGAATGAGGGATGCTTCTCAGGCAAGCTGGGCCAGGGAGGAAGTGCCAATTTCTGTCTGTGCAAAACGGGGAAAGGCAGCTTAGAGCAGTGGCCAGTGGAGGTTTTCACAACCCCAGGTGGCGAAGGCTTCTCCCGAGATCACCTGAAATCCCAATGAAAAGCCGCTTTCTGGACTCACTTTGTGGCACATGGGGAGAATTACCATAGTCTCCTGAGAGACCCAAGTGATGACATTTCCTCCTGTCTGTGCACGCTGCTGTGAGAGGGCACACTTCCTTCCATGGCCTTGGCTGACCTCATGTTTAAGGGCCGGTTACCCGAGAAAAGGAGCCGTGACACCAGCCTTTGCTTGCTGTTGTCTGTGAAGCCAGCTTGACTGACTATGAGCTTCACATTGTACTGGCCCCATCAGCTTCTCCCTTACTCTCATGCTTGCCGAGGCATTTCTTCTGCAGAGAGCATCCTATATGGAAGTTATTTCATTTGAAGAAAGGTGAAGGACTTTCTGTAAATGAGAAGCTTTAACTTTCTGCTTCAGATTTCAGATGTGTGGGTTAAGATCCCAAATAAGTGACCAATCATATTGGTTGCTCAAAGTGAAAGTGAAAGTGAAGTCGTGAATTTCCAGGCAAGAGTACTGGAGTGGGGTGCCATTGCCTTCTCCTAATCCATAACAAATAATGATGCCCCCAAAAATCTTAGTTACATTTCTAATTTACATTGAATGTTTCCCACCTCCATCTTTGAAAGTTGATTCTTAAAATACCATAATCCAGAATAAAACCTTAGAATACCCATCCCCCACTGAGATTCTATAGTCCCCTCTTTTTTTTTTTTTTTTAATTGAATGTGCTCAGAGAAGTTATTTTTCCTTTTCTTGCTATTTTGTTTGTTTTTAATACTGGTGTCTACTCTGTCTGTATAAATCCTTGAAAGTTGAAAGTTAAGTCACTCAGTAGTGTCCAACTCTTTGCAACCCTGTGGGCTGTAGCCCACCAGGCCCCTCTGTCCATGGGATTCTCCAGGCAAGAATACTGGAGTGGGTTGCCATTTCCTTCTCCAGGGGATCTTCCCGACCCAGGGATCAAACCCAGGTCTCCTGCATTGCAGGCAGACGCTTTAACCTCTGAGCCATACCAATTACACTGAAATACTTCTGGGTTATTGTAGTTTTCTATAACTATAAAGACCTGTCCCAAAAGGATACCAGAATGATACTAATATTTTTATTTACATAAACATTTTGGGGCTATTTTTATATTTTTTTGTACATCTATTTGTTGTAAATAAAATATTGTGGTTTTCAAAGCCAAATTTAAATGGTTCTTTGAAATAAGGTCTATTTTTTATATTTAAAAATGGCTTTGATTTAAAAATAAAGATGAAATGATAAAAACAATAATAACGTATATCATTTTTGTGCATTTTCTCACCTGAACCACACATATTTATAATAATCAGAGTTGTACAATTTTGTATCATTCTTCACTCATTATAAAATTAGTGTTTCTGATAGTCATACCCCACTTGTGTGTATGTGTGTTTGTACAGGGCTTTGAATCTTATAAAAGAGAATTAAAAATTATAAATATATCAACACCCAATTTGTCTTACTCCCCTCTGTTTCTCTCACTTCCCAGAGTAACTCCTCTCCTTTGGGTGTGTTTTCGTTTATATTTTTTATGCACTTGACTCATGTACATATGTATGTATATATGGGATGTGTGTGTATACACACATAAGAAATGTTATACAATACATGCATGTATACATGCACACATTTGTACACCTAGTGCACATGTAAGTGTGTATATATCTGTGTCTATATGTGCACACATACAGTATTGCTATATAGTCTAGGAATTTATGTGTCTGAGTGTGTTTGGTCATCTGTTCTGCTGTGTTAGTTTTGTTTCATTTATCCTACCTAAAGTCCCATTTCTTAGAAGAGGATAAGCCTGCCAGGTGCCCAGGTCACAGGGCTTATGGGGACGTTCTCCCTTAGGCTCTGCCTCACTCACCTCACCCTAGTCTCATCCCTCACAAGAGTTTCACAGTAACTCTGGGTATTTGGTAGATCAGAATCTTGGCCATTTTCGTTCCTTTACTTATTGAATGAACGTAACATAACAGCTTGTCTAGCTCTGTGAGAAATCCCAAAGGAACAGTGACTTAGACGAAGACACAGGTTCAGTGGATCTAACCTTCCCCTGGAAACCTGTACCCACCCCAGCTCCTGTCTGCCCCCTCTGCATCGTCCCCGCTGTGCCAGCCGCGTGGGCCTCCGTGCTGGGGTTCAGACCGGCCTAGCCCCACGTCACCTCAGGGACTGTGCACTTGCTGTCCCCTCACTAAGGATGCTCCCTGGACCTTGGTGGGACTGCCTCTTCCCACGCGTGTTTCCTGCTCAGATGTCACGCTGCCGGGACCGCCGTGGCCACCCTGTCTAAAATATCCCTTTTTGATCGTTTTCTTTCCTCTTACTCTGCCCTATTTTCGTCATAAATTTCATTATTTGAAATTACATAATAGTGCATGTTAGTTATTTTTTGTTTACCATGGGCTCCTTCCACTAGAAGTCCTTGGAAACAGGACTTTGTCTAAAAGTCTTGAATCTCATCAGATAGCAAAATTTCTAGTAGCTTATTAAAAAAGCAAAAGGAAAAAGGTCAATTTAATATTCATAATGCTTTTTAAACCCAGTATGTCTAAATATATTTCCACATGTAATCAGTATAAAAATTATCAGTGAGATATTATACATTCCTTTGTTCTTTTGGGGGTTAAGACTTGAAAATTTGGTATGTAATTTGCACATTTCAATTTTATGTGTGGTGTTGAAATTAGATTTTTCTGTCTACAGTGATCTCAACTTTGCCCCCGATTTAAATGGCGCGTATCCCACAATTTAGACTTAAACATGGGAGAAAATGGGTTTTCTCAACTTTGCTTTCTGTAAATGTTCTGTATTTTTGTGAAATATTAAAAGAAGTTAAGCACATCTCAGTTTGGACTGGCCACATTTCTAGTGCTCACTGGCCACATGTGGCTGGTGGCTACCAGGGGAGATGGTGTCTGACACACAGGAAGAAATCAGTAAATATTTGCTCAGTGGATTAATGAGTGAGTGAGTGAATGAATTTATCTTTGGGGTGTGTAAGCAATGAAAACCTGAATCAAATTAAGAGTAAAATCAAGTTCCCATAAAGGGTGATTTATTGTTCAGTTCATTTCAGTCGCTCAGTCATGTCTGACTCTTTGTGACTCCATGGACTTTAGCATTCCTGGCTTCCCTGTCCATCACCAACTCCTGGAACTTATTCAAAGTCATGTCCATTGAGTCGGTGATGCCATCCAACCATCTTATCCTCTGTTCTCCCCTTTTCCTCCAGCCTTCGATCTTTCCCAGCATCAGGGTCTTTTCCAGTGAGTCAGTTTTTTACATCGGGTGGCCAAAGTACTGAAGTTTCAGCTTCAGCATCAGTCCTTCCAATGAATGTTCAGGACTGATTTCCTTTAGGATGGACTGGTTGGATCTCCTTGCAGTCAGTATGTGAGACTTTAGCATTCCCGGCTTCCCTGTCCATCACCAACTCCTGGAACTTATTCAAAGTCATGTCCATTGAGTCGGTGATGCCATCCAACCATCTTATCCTCTGTTCTCCCCTTTTCCTCCAGCCTTCGATCTTTCCCAGCATCAGGGTCTTTTCCAGTGAGTCAGTTTTTTACATCGGGTGGCCAAAGTACTGAAGTTTCAGCTTCAGCATCAGTCCTTCCAATGAATGTTCAGGACTGATTTCCTTTAGGATGGACTGGTTGGATCTCCTTGCAGTCAGTATGTGTCCCTTACTGAAACACTATTATGGTACTCAAGTGGTTTCAGTTTTGTCACCTGCAAAACACCGTACGAGGTGCTGGGGACCTGAGACAAGACAAGGTTCTCAAGATGTCTGATGTCTTGTGAGTTGATAAGAACTTGATTCTATTGACTCTCTTGTAGGGTGTTATGTGTTGATGAAACAGCTGTGTGTATCATGGTTTACATTTCCCCACTCGAACTTTTACTAATATTTAACAACTTAGGTTCACACCTAGTGGCAGATGTAGCTGTGGGCCGTACAGCCACCTTCACCACACATTGCAAGGCACTTAGCTCTATGCTCAGGGAGTGGGGCTTTGCCCTCATGCTGTTTCAGCATGTATTTCTCTAGGTTGGATGCTTAACTCACCTGAATCATCCTCTAAGCATGATTTTAAGTATTTCAGCTATATTCTGGGTGCATTGAGATTCTAAATGTGTATCGAGTATGGTCTTTCCTTCCTCTTCAGCTATAATTGGTAAGTTCCCATAGGGAAGAATCATTATTGGTGCTATAAAAGCACTCCTTATCTGTCACATTTGGGAAATGAAAGTTTTGTAAAGGTCAAAAGAAAGTGTGCCCCCAATTATGGTGATGACTTGTACATCACAGATAGTTTAATAGCTTGGAACCTATCTTAGTCTCCCTGACAGAATGAAAAGGAGAGAGGGAGAGAAAAAAAAAATCCTTATCACTCAATAACTATTTCATTCTATAGTTTTAAGAAGCAAGAAAAAGAGCTTATTTAAATATTTTAATCAACATGTATCTCTATATATTCTCTCTGATTTGGAACTATTTAAATTATGTAAGCCCACAAGTTTATTAGTTCACCTTTATTAATTTGTCAGGGTTAAAGCTGAGTGCTGAAGAATTGATGCTTTTGAACTGTGGTGTTGGAGAAGACTCTTGAGAGTCCCTTGGACTGCAAGGAGATCCCACCAGTCCATCCTAAAAGAGATCAGTCCTGGGTGTTCTTTGGAAGGACTGATGCTAAAGCTGAAACTCCAGTACTTTGGCCTCCTCATGAGAAGAGTTGACTCATTGGAAAAGACCTTGATGCTGGGAGGGATTGGGGCCAGGAGGAGAAGGGGACGACAGAGGACAAGATGGCTGGATGGCATCACCGACTCGATGGCTGTGAGTTTGAGAGAACTCTGGGAGATGGTGATGAACAGGGAGGCTTGGCCTGCTGTGATTCATGGGGTCGCAAAGAGTCGGACACGACTGAGTGACTGAACTGAATATCTGCATAATGAGCTGGAGATAAAGATTCACTGGCATCCATCTGTTAGTGTTGACTCAGTGTAGTAAGTTTTATAGCTCTTCTTGCAGTTTTTCCAAAGGAGATTTCTTTGCCATTGAACCAACTTTTAAAACAAACCACACTGCGGCCTTAGGCAATGTAAGAATTCTTTTCCTCAACCTTTCAGCACTGGGCAGCCTATTAGGGAGAGGAGATGGGATGATGACCTTCTCAGAAGCCCGGGGGTGTTTGCAGACCCTGTTGGAGAGGGGTGATTCCGGTGGGGCAGCCAGGGGCCCAGTGGCGCCCTGCTGTGGCCCGCTGTCTGCCTCTGGCGTCTGTGCTGAGTGCTCTGTCCTGCGGCAGAGCTGCGGGCCTGGGCCACCGGGGTTTGGTCCCCTGTGAAGGCTGAAGTCCCTGAGGTAGGCGAATGAGCCGAGCTGCTGTTACTGATCTGTTACTGATCGGTAATGCAGTTACGTTAGACCAAAAAGGAAGGCCTTGAATGATCGCTTCGATTATTTCTCTCAGTCTCTGTCATCTAAACTCCCGTAACACGCTCCCTCCCTGAGCGCGTGTTCCCCTCTCTCAGCCTTCTCCTGCCACGTGCCATCCCCTCACAGCCAGTGCCTGCCGGGCTCAGATTCCAGTTCTCAGGCCCCTCGGCCCCGTCCTCTGGGCTCCACCTGCGGAGGCAGCATTCCTTCTCACCTGCAGTGTCATTTGCTCCCTTCCCGGTTCCCCCGCCTCTTCCCAAGCTCAAGATCGGTAATGCAGTTACGTTAGACCAAAAAGGAAGGCCTTGAATGATCGCTTCGATTCTTTCTCTCAGTCTCTGTCATCTAAACTCCCGTAACACGCTCCCTCCCTGAGCGCGTGTTCCCCTCTCTCAGCCTTCTCCTGCCACGTGCCATCCCCTCACAGCCAGTGCCTGCCGGGCTCAGATTCCAGTTCTCAGGCCCCTCGGCCCCGTCCTCTGGGCTCCACCTGCGGAGGCAGCATTCCTTCTCACCTGCAGTGTCATTTGCTCCCTTCCCGGTTCCCCCGCCTCTTCCCAAGCTCACCTCGCTCACCCATCTCCGTGGGGCGGATCCCGCAGCCCTCTGCTGAGGGCTGAGGTCCCCATCACCTGGGAACAAAGTCCTCCGGAGAGGGGGAGCCGGGCTCCTGAGAGCTGACGCTCGGCGCCCCCGGCACTGGCTGCCTTCAGCGGCCCCGGCAGAAAGCGCCGCCCCCAGCCCAAGGTGGGGCCCTGCCTCTCCCAGCAGTGCTGCCTCTGGAGCCTTGTGGAAGCCTCGCAGGTCAGGTCGCCACAGCTCCTGGCTCCTTAAGCCTTCCTGAAAGTTGTGGAAGCGGTTCCCTTTGCGGTGCTCCATCCCCTGCATCCTGTTTCTGAAGGCAGTGTGGCCAGCCTCCTACTCACCGTTTGGTACCTGCGCCCCAGCATCCATTCTGCGGACGCACTGAGCTTCCTGCGCTTGCTCTCCCTGGCTGGACCTCTCCCGTCCGCCTGAACGTGCTTCCCTGTTCGGTGCTGTTTGTTCGGTTATCACCGCCCTCAGGGATCCTCTTCCCCTGGGCCCTGGCTTCGCCACAGTGCTCTGGGCTGCTCCTGCCTGCCCCGCCACCTGCTTCCTAGTTTTTGGCCTAGTTTCTCCTCATTTCCGAGAATGGTTTCTGCTGATTCTCTTCCCTTTAGCTTCAGTCATGGGGGTCCTGATGCCTGGTCCCAAGGCCCGGGCAGCGGCTCTCTGGTGGAAGTGTAGGAAGTAACTTGTTTATTTATTTCCCAGGGCAAGTCCAGGGTTATTGAACACACTGTTACAGACTCTGATACTAGAATGTTCTGAAATTCTTTGGGGAGAGTTGTTTCGTTTTCTGTGAAAGGCAAAGATGTCTTCAGTAGAGAGAACCTGAGTGCAGTTTTGAATGAGATGTGTCCAGAAGAGGTAGCACCGACCAGTGAGTCTCAAGCACATCAGTCTTTCCATTTTTCCAGTTATTTAAGTTGATCCTATTTAACATGTATTCCTGACACAGAATTTATGTCCATTAGGTCTAAAAATTAAGAATAATAGTTACAATATGTTACCATTTTCAGTTTTACTTATTACTGGCAGCATTGCTGTCCACTTTGATTTTCCTAGGACTTTTGTATATAAAGGTTACTTATTTAAATATTTCTTTTTGGGGCCAGTGTTTGCCCTTGAAGATTACATATGAAGTATGTTCTGGAATTTCCCCAATTCCCAAACTAACTAGGTTCATTTCTCATGGTAATTTTTGATATAACCAACAGAAATGGAGACAAAGGAACATTATCTTTATTAAATTTTTTCTAATTGTAAAAAATTCAAACTGATAAATTTGAAAATTCAAGAAAACATAAAAATGAAAGTCACTATGATGGGCGGGGCCATGCTCAGTAAACCTTTACTGCCATTTTCTGTTGGTGGGCGGAGCTCTCTGTTCTCTCCCTGTTGTTTGACCTGAGACCCAACTATGGTGGGAGTAATGAAGAAGAAAAGGCCCAGCTGTGGATGTGACTG
>SJYC01113732.1:0-65912 GCA_006408675.1 Madoqua kirkii
TCTGGGAGGTGGTGATGGACAAGGAGGCCTGGCATTCTGTGGTCCATGGCATCTGAAAAAGTTGGATACGACTGAGTGACTGAACTGACTGATACTGATAACTGATTGTTCTACTACCTGCAAAAGAATAATCACTATAACTTAGTGTTATATATCCCATATAGCATCTATTGTATATTTTTATACAATTAGGATCATATTGTTTATTTTATCCTGTTTACTCAGCTTTTGTATTGCGATCACTTGAGCATAATTTTGTGTTAAACATTACTTAATGTTTGTATACTTTTAAATCACAAAGAAATATAACATCTCAGGAATATTCTATTACTGGATATTTAGGTATTTTCGTTCCATTGCTTTAAAATCATTTCTTCCATTGCTTTAAAATCATCTCTTCAAGATGTTGATATATACAGATTGTTATGTTGTAGTGTATTTCTTTAAAAAAAAAGTATGTGATCAATAAGGTGAGTACTTTTGATTTAAATGTGTAATATTTCAGGTATTAGAAGTAGGAAGATTAATTTTGAGTAATGTTATATCATAAAGCCATTTAAAAACTGGATGCACTGAAGGAAAGGCTCAGTTTTGCTTGCTTTAATGTTGGCCCAGGTTTGGAGACTAAAGCATTTACAGACCATTAGCTGTAATACTTCACTCTTGAGACCGCTTGTTATAATGAACTGTCAATTATTGTGCATCTAAGTGTAGTTAAAGAGGCTGTTGTGCTTGCAGTTTAAAAGCCCGCATTTATAAATGTGAAGGAATTGGATTATAAATGTGGTGGTTCCGTGAGCCACTACTGTGTCATGCCCTGTCTGGATGCACTGGAAAATTTTGTGTTCATTTGAAAATAAGAAGCAATGGAAATATAGTGCACTTGAGCATATGGCTATATGATTTTTATGTTCCTTATGATATGTTTTGGGAAAAGTTGTAAATCAGTATTTCTTTAAGTGTGCAATAAATTGCTTTCAGCCAATAGTTTGGAGTGAGAAAGATGGAAATTGGAAATATTTAAATGTACTTTTTCTTTACAAGGGACTCAATAAAACTAGTCTCTCATAATGTATGTTCTGTAATACCTGTTTATAATTTGTTTCTTAACAGTGTTTGCTTTTTTGAAATCTGTGCACTTTAAAAATAGTTAACTCTAGTTTTAAAAATTAGTATGGCATAACTAGATTACTGTTCACCTTTTTTCATAGTTAAGCTGCCCTTTGCTTTGAGTGTATAAATTCTAAATGATCATGCCCTTAAGAAACTCTTGAAAATGTTCTATTTTTCTTTTTTGACATTTCAAGTGTTTAACTGAATGCTGTTCTGAAAGGTTAATATTTGTTATGTGAAAAGTTTCCCTTGAATTTTGTTTCTTTCTTTTACCTTTTTAACACAAAAGTGGTACCTCTTTTCTGAGATGTGTATAAGAGACAGGAAGAGAAGGGGGTGACAGAGGATGAGATGGTTGGATGGCATCACTGACTCAGTGAACATGAGTTTGTGCAAGCTCTGGGAGGTGGTGATGGACAAGGAGGCCTGGCATTCTGTGGTCCATGGCATCTGAAAAAGTTGGATACGACTGAGTGACTGAACTGACTGATACTGATAACTGATTGTTCTACTACCTGCAAAAGAATAATCACTATAACTTAGTGTTATATATCCCATATAGCATCTATTGTATATTTTTATACAATTAGGATCATATTGTTTATTTTATCCTGTTTACTCAGCTTTTGTATTGCGATCACTTGAGCATAATTTTGTGTTAAACATTACTTAATATTTGTATACTTTTAAATCACAAAGAAATATAACATCTCAGGAATATTCTATTACTGGATATTTAGGTATTTTCGTTCCATTGCTTTAAAATCATTTCTTCCATTGCTTTAAAATCATCTCTTCAAGATGTTGATATATACAGATTGTTATGTTGTAGTGTATTTCTTTAAAAAAAAAGTATGTGATCAATAAGGTGAGTACTTTTGATTTAAATGTGTAATATTTCAGGTATTAGAAGTAGGAAGATTAATTTTGAGTAATGTTATTCATAAAGCCATTTAAAAACTGGATGCACTGAAGGAAAGGCTCAGTTTTGCTTGCTTTAATGTTGGCCCAGGTTTGGAGACTAAAGCATTTACAGACCATTAGCTGTAATACTTCACTCTTGAGACCGCTTGTTATAATGAACTGTCAATTATTGTGCATCTAAGTGTAGTTAAAGAGGCTGTTGTGCTTGCAGTTTAAAAGCCCGCATTTATAAATGTGAAGGAATTGGATTATAAATGTGGTGGTTCCGTGAGCCACTACTGTGTCATGCCCTGTCTGGATGCACTGGAAAATTTTGTGTTCATTTGAAAATAAGAAGCAATGGAAATATAGTGCACTTGAGCATATGGCTATATGATTTTTATGTTCCTTATGATATGTTTTGGGAAAAGTTGTAAATCAGTATTTCTTTAAGTGTGCAATAAATTGCTTTCAGCCAATAGTTTGGAGTGAGAAAGATGGAAATTGGAAATATTTAAATGTACTTTTTCTTTACAAGGGACTCAATAAAACTAGTCTCTCATAATGTATGTTCTGTAATACCTGTTTATAATTTGTTTCTTAACAGTGTTTGCTTTTTTGAAATCTGTGCACTTTAAAAATAGTTAACTCTAGTTTTAAAAATTAGTATGGCATAACTAGATTACTGTTCACCTTTTTTCATAGTTAAGCTGCCCTTTGCTTTGAGTGTATAAATTCTAAATGATCATGCCCTTAAGAAACTCTTGAAAATGTTCTATTTTTCTTTTTTGACATTTCAAGTGTTTAACTGAATGCTGTTCTGAAAGGTTAATATTTGTTATGTGAAAAGTTTCCCTTGAATTTTGTTTCTTTCTTTTACCTTTTTAACACAAAAGTGGTACCTCTTTTCTGGAATAAAAAAATGGAGGTTGGTAAAAACTAACAACTTTATTCAATTCCAGTCTCTCTCTCCAAGCTCACATTCTACCCTAGACGTGATTGTCATTAGCAGTTTGGTGAGTTTTCTTCCAGAGTTTTCGTCTTACGTTTTCATGCAGGGAGGTAGGTAGATAGATGATTATAAACAGATGATATACAGGTTACGTAAGTTAGGCTAAGTATAAATCACCCATTTCTTTCACATAGTATACAGAAAGCAGTCTAAGAGGAATCTACAGTCTGTGTCATGTGTTGCTATCATCTAGATTAGAATAGAGATCAGTACACTTTTACTGAAAGAGGCCAGAAGGTATTTTTGACTGTGGGCTCCGTACTTTTATTGCAACTCTTCTGGGTTGGGAAGATCCCCTGGAGGATGTAATGGCTACCCCTTCCTGTTCTGTGGCCTGGAGAATCCCATGTTCTGTATAGTCCATGGGGTCACAAAGAGTTAGACATGACTGAGAGACTTTCCTTTTCAGTGTGGTGGCACAGGAGCACCTCAGTTGTGTGGGTGTGGCTGTGTCCCAGTAAAACTGTATGCACGAATGCCAAAAGCTGAATTTCACATTATTATCATGTAAAAATACCATCTTAAAAAAATTTTTTCCCCAACCATTTAAAAGTGTAACAACCAGTCATAGCTCTATAAAAGTAGATGGATGGTTAGCCAGATTGGTCCGTGGGCTATACTTTGCTAACTTCTAATGCAGAGTGAAAAAACAAAATTACAAAAATTGACTTTTTTTTTCAGAGTTAAATATCATTGTGATGTAAATGAAGGCAAATAAACCAAGAAAACTCTTCTTTCACCGAATACTCATCTGACACTTTACAGATAGTGAATGAGAAAATAGTCAAGTCTGCTCTTAGCCCTTCTCTCACTTGCTGAGGTGGGGGCCTCAAGTGCTGGAGAGTTAAAGGGGCTTCTGGTGTTAGAGCAGTTCACAGACTCCCTCAGCAGTTCCCTGGGGAGAAGTAGCCGCAGAAGCACTATAAGCTTCTGCTCCATGTGGCAGCCTGCACTTACATGCATCATCTTTTTATATGGACTTATTTTGCAGTGTTAGTTGCCAAAGTATCATCTTTGTAATTGACAATTTTTTATACACTTTACAGTGAATTCTTAAAAGTATATTATAAAGTTTTGTATTACTTGGGAGAGTGTAAAATAGAAAGGTTGAAGGTTGCCCAGAAAATATGTTACCTTAAACCTTTCCAAATAGAAGCTTTATAGTGTTAAGGCTGTCCCATTAATTTATATCAAGGGATGCTCTCCTAACGCCTCTGATACTCTTGATTTGGTCCATTTACCAGATGTGTCTCTTGATGGCCAAGCTGCTTTCGGATCATTGCGAACACTGTGATCCACTTTTGCTGCCTTCTGGAGTAATTACTCGGTTTAAAATTATACAGTAAAACAATAGGACACCTATTGTGTTACCTGTGAAATTGTTATTTTCCACCATAAGTGCAAAATACAATATATAATTCATAAAACTAAAGAGCTTCTTACAATGAAATAAGGAACATGTGATTAAGGGTTATGCTATCTGACTTTATAAGCTTGGTACGTGATGTAGTGAAAGTGTGTGTGGTAAGAAGTAAAAGTCAAGTTATTGTGTTTTTTTAATTTTTGAACCACTTGTCCCATATTTCATTTAGTTCATTGAAGTGGAGGGTAAAACTGTTTCATTTTTTCTATTGTCTAATTTGGCAGTTTAGAGAATGAATGATATTCTTATTAGATAACAAGTTTCAAAATACACACACATACAAACATTCACACAGATGCCCACAAGAGTGTATGAACTTTTCTTTTGAAGAAATTCTTCATATAAAAGTGAGAAACTATACATTGATGTAAAGAAGAACACTGAAGTATGTGTATTTTTACTACCCAGCCATAACCACTGTTAATGATTTTGGGAATACTTTTCAGTATCTTGTGTCTCTCTCTGTAAATAGATAGAAATAATGCTTCTTAGGTCATATTTGTTACTTATCTACCCTGTGCCTGACACAGTAGGAGGCATTGTGGACACAGAGGTGAAGAGAACAATCCCCTCCTTTCCTGAAGTTTACTTGTTCTAGTTGGGGGAGCCAGGCCAGAACCAACAGGTAACTATATATCTGGTTATGCTGGGTACTTGAATAAAATTAAGAACAGGATGAGAGATAAAGAGGGTCTAGGGTGCGTGTATGTAAGGGTCAGAGTAAAGGTCATCCTGCCCCTGCACTTCTGTAACCTTTAAACTTAAAAACTAGAGCATGAATGTATACTGTGTCAGCATGCAGACCTGTGGGCTTCCCTAGTGGCTCAGACAGGAAAGAATGAGGGCAGTGAGTGGCGATGAGGGAGACCTTGGTTCGACCCTCGGTAGAGAAGATTCCTGGGAGAGGGGTACGGCTGCCCAGTACCCTGGAGAATTCCATGGACGGAGGAGCCTGGAGGGCTGCAGTCCACGAGGTCACAGAGTCGGACACGACTGAGTGACTGACATTTTCACCTTTTTACTTCAAACATATTGCAAATAAGTATTATTCTGAATGGCATACTCTATTGATATGAATGAATGAGGTTTTTGTAACTAGTTATCCAATATTATAAAACAAGACTTGCATTAAAAAAAATTGCTTCTGTGAGCAAGGCAATGATAAGGAATATTATTCCCCAAAGATAGGCTATTTTCACACTCTTAGAACTCTTAGGATAAATTCCCAATAGTAGAATTATTGGGTCACAGAGTAGTCTTTTGTTAGGAGTTTGGTTATGTGCCCTGTGATTAGAAATATGACACAGCTCTTTCATAATTCTATTTGTTTTCCTTTCCTTTTCATTCTTCCCTCTTCATTTTCAAAGTTTCAGATCTAAGCAAAAATAAATAGTATCCCCCCAATTTAAAGAGCTTTGCATTGTGATGACATGCTACTTTAACGGTGAAGCTTTTGTTTCTGGAATCAGATTCTCATTGTAAGTGAGAGGCTTAGGGCACTTGTAACTGCATCATTGCACAAGTCAGCAAAGTGCTGTTTATTGCTTACAAAGTTGGTATGAAACAGAGGAAAAGACATTAAGCACAACACACCAGCAGCTTTGAAAATGCAGGAGGGTCAAAGCAAGTTTCAGCATGTCATTTCATTTGCTTTTTGTTAAGGTCTGAAGAAAGTCTAAGACTATGGAACTGCATTACAAATGAAGCATTCAGTCTTAAGAGAAAATCATTTTATTTTTTTCAACATGCCTTGAGATTAAAGTTCTTTTGTTTTGTTTTTGAATCCCAGCGTAATAAAACTCGTTCCCGCAGATGAACTTGCTGCCTGCCTGTGGCCCTCGCTGGCCTCTCAGGTGCCGCTGGTGCCGGTGCCGGTGCCGGCGCCGGCGCTCACCTGCACATCACCTGCTCCATGCCAAGTGCTGCACACGCTCAGCTTAAAGCTGGCAGAGGGATTCTTTTCTGTTCTCTCTCTTTTTTTTGTATTAATTTTATTGGTGTATATTTTGTTAGTTTCAGCTGTATAGCATAGTGATTAAGTTATATATATGTATATTCATTCTTTTTCAGATTCTTTTCCCATACAGGTTATTAAAGAACACTAGGTGCTTTTGGTTATCTATTTTATATATAGTAGTATGTGTGTGCTGAGAAGGTAGTGGCAACCCACTCCAGTGTTCTTGCTGGAGAATCCCAGGGACGGGGGAGCCTGGTGGGCTGCCGTCTCTGGGGTCGCACAGAGTCGGACATGACTGAAGCGACTTAGTAGCAGCAGCAGCAGCAGCAGTATGTGTGTGTGCTAATCCCAAGCTCCTAATTAACCCTCTCCCCTCTATTTCCCCTATGGTAACCATAAATTTGTTTTCAAAATCTATGAGTTCATTTCTGTTTTGTAAATAAGCTCATTTATATCATTTTTAAAAAATCAGATTCTCCGTATGAGTGATATCATGTGATATTTGTCAGGGCGATTATTTTCCACAAGACAAAGTAGACATTTTAACACCAAGATACTAGAAGGTTAATAGCTCTAAATAACCCGTTTCAGAAACTGTAGGCTGATGTAGAAGGGCTGTGTTGGAGCAGCACTTCTCAGACTCTGCTTGAAGTCACCTGTTTTTTAACCGGAATGCTAAAATGCTTTTCTTGATTCAGCAAGTGCAGGCTGGAGCCTGAGACTGCATTTCTAACCAGCTCCCTGGTAAAGCATGCTGATGCTTCTGACCCATTCCTCACACCTTTAGTAGCAAGGTCTTTAAAGACGCTGGCTCCAAGTCTGCTGTTAGCCTGTGGGGACAGTGTGGTCCAGCAGGCCAGCAGCCCAGCTCTGCCGGCCGCACCAGCTGCCAGCGGCTGTGGCTGAGGGCTGTCCCACCTCCTGACACGTTCTTCTGTGCTTCTTTTTCTATGCTGCCATCCCCAGAGTCACCCCTGCAGTGAGATTATAGATGATCTAGATTTTCTGCTTCTTTTCTTGTATCTTCTAAGTTTTCCTCAGAGATCATGTGTGCTGTGCTTAGTTGCTCAGTTGTGTCTGACTCTCTGTGACCCCATGGACTGTAGCCCTCCAGGCTCCTCCATCCATGGGATTCTCTAGGCAAGAATACTGGAGTGGGTTGCCATGCCCTCCTCCAGGGCATCTTCCCAACCCAGGGATCGAACCTGGGTCTCCCGCATTGCAGCCGGTTTCTTTATCATCTCAGCCACCAGGGAAGCACATCAGAGATCATATATTAATTCTATAATTAGAAAAAAAGTGAATAAGTTTATTTCTTAAGTGACATCCCCTTCCCCAAATCTCTGTTGATGGTTGTCCTTAGGTAGCTTTTGCTTCATCTGGTCTCTTTGAAGATCTTTGAGGGTAGGTCTTTGAGGGGATTTGTAGAGTAAACACTTTAGGTTTACCTTTAAAAAACATTTTTGGTAAAAGAGTTACCCTTTAACCATTTTAAATGTGCAGTTCAGTGCCATTAACTATATTCCCATTGTTGTGCAACCATCCTCATCATTCACCTCCAGAACTTTTTGGTTTTGCAAATCTAAAACTGCACCCATTAACCTGGTGTCTAATGTCTCCGTCCTGTCAGTCCCCTGGCCACAAGCATCCTGTTTTCTGTCTATCAAATGGACTACTCTAGGTGCCTCATATAAATGGAATCATATTATATTTGTTCTTTTGTGACTGGCTTATTTTATTTAGCATGATATCCTCAAGGTTCACCCATGCTGAAGCATTTGATAGGATTTCCCTCTTTTTTAAGGCTGAATATTATTCCATTTTATGTGTGGACTGCATCTTATCTGTCTGTTCATCCATGGACAGGCACTTGGCTGGCTGTTGGGAATGTGCACTGTGAACACAGATGAGCAGGTAGCTCTTTGAGTCCTGCTTAGCGCTGACTTTTTTTTTTTTTGCCCACCTTCCAGCACCTGCATCAGTCTTCCCACTTAAGTGAGAGCTTTCTCTGGCCACGTGCTCTGCCCATGTATGGGCTGTAAAGTCAGTGCCCCCCACCCTCCCACTGAAAGTAGGGGTCTGTATGCACGTGCCCTCACTCCCTTGCCTCTTGGGGGGAAAATCTGCAGAGACACGTCCACACCGTCTCCTAGCGTCCCTTGGTGGTGCTGGGCCCCAGGTGTCTGCCTTGCTGACTTGCTGGTGTTCTGTTCTGCACTGGCCTCCTTCCCTGGCTCAGTTCCCCACTCTCCTACTCTTGCTTCCTGGGACTACTTCCCCAGGAAATTGTTACTGTTTCGTGGCTAAGTCATGTCCGACTTTTTGGACTGTAGCCTGCCAGGCTTCTCAGTCTGTATAATTCTCCAGGCAATAGTACTGGAGTTGGTTGCCATCTTCTTCTCTAGGAGATCTTCCTGACCCAGGGATTGAACCCACATCCCCCCACGTGGCAGGCAGATTTTTGATCACGGAGCCAGCACAGAAGCCGCCCCCCCGCCCCGCCCCCGCCACAGTAAATAATTCTTGTCAAATCCTCAATGTAGGGTGTGCCTTAGAGGAAACCCAAGTTAAAGGCCACTGAGGAGACACCCTGTGTACACCTCGTGATGCTGTGTTGCTGGAGGCAGCGCTGAGATTCGGGGATTTGAGGTGGGTTCTGAGCTGTGAAAGTTTGAAAGTTATTTGTGTGCTAGAAACTGGCTAGACAACATGTCAATTCAAGTAATTTATCTTTTAAGCTCAAACCGGCCTGATGTTCAAGAAGAAAATTAAACCTGTTCACACCACATTTGAACCGTGTTGCTGTAACATGTTAAACATAAAATATATCTCCAAAGCTCTCTGTTAGCCTCCTTACAATCTCAACAAGACATTCTGTTAATTACCATACACAGAGGTAGATGCAAAGAAAGAAAAACAGTTCTACATGCAAGTAGATTTCTTGTCGGTTGAGATGGTTGTTTTCTATATACAGAGGCTTGTTCCTTGCTTCTGTTCCCATGTTTAGCCTCTGGGCTCTTCTTGGTTGTATCTAGTTTATTGTTCTTGGCTCATTTGGACATTCTCTGTGTATTGTATTTTTAATATAAAATTATGTATTTGGCAACAAGCTTGGAAACAGATTAAGTTTTTGATACTAGAAGTCCAGCCAGGAGTGTGAGTCCTTCCGAGCCCTGCTTCTTCGTTGGGGATTCCAGCGTTTAGTGAGCTGTGAGCTTGCACTGATCCTTGGGCCTTATTAATGTTGTACCGCATTAGAGCATTTATAGGTCAATCTTATTTAGGCAGCTACCTTAAAACTACAGAGAGGGAGACCAATACTTGGGATTGCAGAGGGAAACTGCACCTTTTTGAAGACTGCAGCTACCTAGCCCCCACCTCAAATCGACAATCGTTAAGCGTCTGTGTGGTAGTCCAGTGGATTTGGTGGGAGGAAGACACACGCATACTTCAGAACATCTGCTCGAATCCTTTTCTTTGAGCTTAAAAGATAAATTACTTGCATTGATCTGTTGTCTAGCCAGTTTCAGCACACAAATAACTTTCAAAGTAGAAAGTAGTTTCAGCTACTGAAAATAGATGATATTGTCACTCCAAGTGTTTCCCCTTAAAGTCACTGAAGGAGTCCCATAGCAGATATGTTCCGTTTGGGTTGTTTTTCCAGGAAACCCATGAGCAATGTTTGCACATGAGAGCACAGTTTCCTAGGTCAGGAGCAAACTTATCTGATCTTCCATGTTGGAGATTTGACATCTTCTGTGATGACTTGACACAGTGACAGCTGTTTGGAAAGAAATCTTTTTCTTAGTGAGATAAATTCAGGTTGTGGTCATGCCAGCAAGAAATTAACATAAAGCCCGAGTAAAGCGAACTAGTTTCTCTGTGTTAACACAGAACATTATATTCATTATGCCCATCAAAATATAGGAAAGCTAATTGAGACTGAAAAAATAAAGTCAGCTCCTCTCTGAGGGTTTCCTGGCAAGGCAGCTCACCCTCTCTAAGCCTCTTGTCTTTCCTTCACTATGGGCCTCTGAGCCGGCACAGAACAGCATCCTGTAAAATTACATTAAATTAGAGAACACTTGGGTGGTATTAATAGCATGTTTTGACATTTTTTCATGGCTCAAAGAGCAATAACTTGTTATCTGCTATAAGCTGTGCACTGGAAATACTTAGGAATGAGCAATTCTTTCTGCCTATATTAATCTTTCTATCCATCTGTTGACCAATCATTTGATGTATAAAGCAATCAACTAAATGATCTGTGGATTCTCTTTCCTTTCTGCCTGTCAGCCCTCCCACCTGTTCTGACCTCTCTTCTTCCAAGTTAAGATCTAAACAGGGACTTCCTTGGTGGTGCAGTGGTGAAGACTTCGCCTTACAATGCAGGGGTTGTGGGTTTGATCCCTCGTGATCCTAGTCAAGGAACTAAGATCCCACATACCTTACTGCCCCAAACACAAAAAAACATAAAACAGAGACAATATTGTAACAAATTCAATAAAAACTAAAAATGGAGCACATCCCCCCCACCCAGAAAAAAAAAATCTAAGCAAAGCTAGAATCAGAGAGTCTCCGGCAGTTGAGCTCTGAATACCTTGGCGGCCCAGAACTCTGCATCTGTTGAAGAAAGGGCTGAGTGCAGTTGGCAGTTTCTGGCACCCACAGCTCCTGGATCAGAGTGCCTCTGTTTTGGTCCTGGCTCTATCCCTTCCTGTCTTTGTGACCTTGGGCAGAGTATTTAATCTCTCTGTGCCTCTGTTTCCTCATCTGTGAAATCAGGGTCATCATTTTACATACCAGCTGTTAGAAGCTCAGATGCGGGGATCTCTGTAAATTGCTTAGAACAGTGTGTGGTGCATAGGAAGTGACCAGTATCCACCTGGTTATCGTTGCTACCCTGATCTCTATTATTTGTGGACCATAGATGCTTGACCTGCCAGTTAGCTATCCCAGTTTTCTTCTTCCATCTATCTTCAGAAGGCTCATTCATAGTCTAGTATTGAGACAAGCATGATTACCTAGTGAAAATAGAAGATGACATGTAACTGGGTGTCAGAGGATGAGAAGGGGTTTGCCAGGGAGAGCATGCAGGGGCCGTCATGGGCAGAACTGTGTTAGAATGCAGGAGAGAGCTCAGCACGCTTGGTGTGCAGCAGTTTGTTGTGGCTGGCATCGAGGATGCTGTGGGATGATGGAGGTGATGAATGGAGATGAGATCCTGCATCAATATGCAGATGGACACTGAGCGCCTCCTGGGACCCTGGCTCTTCAGCACAGTGACGCCCACTACTGTGGGGGACTAGGCACCTGCGATGCTCCAAAAGTGGGCTCTGAGTCTTGGACAGGCTGTAAGGGACTCGTGGTTGCATTGTGAAACCCTCACCATTTTCTCCTGAGGATGCTTGCTTCCCCTTTTCTTAATATTGGTGTTATTTTACCTTAGGACTTGCTTATCCATTGGCCAAGCTTTGGGGGATAAGGTGCCCCAGTTCTTATGCTTCTGATTGAATAGCTAAGCAGCTCATCCTAGCACAGAGAGCTCCACGGTGGGTATTGGAAGCTTCAGGCCTGGGGTTGCTTCTAACCAGTAGTGGGATCTTAAAAGCCACTTTCCTTCTCTAGGTCATGTCTCTTTATCTATAGGAGAAGTGGTTTGGGGGTTCTTAGGCACCCTTTTGGCAGTTTGGTGAAGCTTCTAGGAACCCCTTCAAGTTTTTAAATGCCTCAAATAAAATACACAGAGCTACAAAAGACACTGTTTAATTGAAAGGAAGATATAAAAATAGTAAATAAATTTGGGGTATGATGTACATCTTATTAACACATTAAGTGGCTTCATAGCTACTGTAAGTTCAAATTATTGATGAGCACAAATGACATTTTGCAATATCTGCAGTAAAAATACCTGGAATTTACATTGAAAACCAACCAACAGGTGCTGTTGATACCAGTGTGGTTTGTGATTTATATTTGTGATTAGAGGAAATGTCATACTTCAGTTAGAGGTGAGTGAAAATATTTATGTAATTATTTTTCCCATTCAAATTTATGGAACCTTTGGACCTTTGCACCTTTGGACCATGTATTGGTGATCCATGGAACTCAGGTTACCAATCCGTGGATTTCTAGGATGTTCTTTTGCTGATTCTTTGGCTATTAAATGATGTGATAATCTTCTTAATACTCAATTTTGAAGTAAGTGGGAAATGTTAAAATTGCCATTTAATTTGTAAAGCTCCTGTCATCTGTTATGCGAAGAACCCAGGTGCTTGGGGAGGTACGGATCTGCGGATCTGCGGTATTGCCTGCACTGGTGTCTGGCTCAGCGTTGCTCGTGGCAGCTGCTCAAGGCGCTCAGTAATGGCAGCTGTGGAGGTGTAGGTGTGGAGGTGTAGGTGTGGAGGTGTAGGAGTGTCTCATGCACTCAGTGACTCCTGAGCCATTGCTGCCACTGGACGTGCAGGGAAAGGGTCCCGTGCACCTCTGGTCACACTGATCAGCTTATCAGTATATTCATATAACATTGTTAAAGAAAACCTCTTACTTCATATGTGTTGTTGATTCAGGACGCTGAACTCTGGCTCACAGCACTGTGACTCATGCCTGAGTGAAGCTCGTCTAACGCATCCCTAAGCTGGCACGTCAGCACAACGCTCAAGGGCCGTTGTAAGCAGTGAGGTCACCAATGAGAAGCACAAAACTGTGAAATGACTGCAGTAAATAGACTGGGAGGAATGCTTGTTTATGGCACGAGAGCCGAATCAAGAAGGCAGAGCAGAGCCCTGTTTGACCTTAACTGGAATCCTGTGCATTAGGGGCTCAGACTTTTTGCCTCTCTGCACATGTCCACCAAGAACCACTGAAGTGCTCCCTGTATCTTTTTGTTAGGTGGTTTTTTTTGTCTCTCTGAGTAGTGTGCAGGGTCTTAACTCCTTGACCAGGATCGCACCCTTGCCCCTGCAGTCGAAGTGTGGAGTCCTAACCACTGGACCTCCAGGGACTTCCCACACTGCCTGTGTTATTTTTGCAGTTACACGTGAATTTTAGTGAGTACACGTGCCTTTGCAGTCCTGGGGATTGACCGTTTATGCCGGTACTTTTTTCTGGACCTGAGGTCTAGTTGTGACGCTACCCCTCTGTGGATCTGATCTTGATTTGGTTCTTTTATGATTCTAGATCTCTGTTTTCTTCCTCATAAAACAAAGATGTGGGGATAGATAAGTTGCGGCAGATTTTTTTTTTAATAGCTGAAGTAACTTCATTCATGTAAAAGCTCAGGTTGTTGGCTTCCTGCCTCCCCACAGCCCTTCTCTTCCACCGGTTTTATCAAGAACATACGGAGAACCGATAGGCTAGATTTTCCTGTTGGTTAGATTTTCCCTTTTATTCATTTGACAAATATTTTATTCATTTGACAAATATTTATAGAGCTTGACACAATTCTGGATGCTGTTCTTATACCAAATTCACTAAAAAAATGATTAGAACCACTTGTAAATGGCCTGCAAATCACTTTTATTTGTAATTCTTAAATAGGTTTTCATCTTCTAACCTCTCTTACTATCAAATGGTCCAAATGATCTTTCAAATTCATTGTTTTTCAGATTCATCAGATTCACTGAGGAGCACTATTCAGGCGTCACTCACCTTGGTCTGGGAATCCTTCATCTCTGAGATTAGAACCAAAAACACCCTCCTTGGTGGTCACATCTGAAGGTATGTCATTTGGAAAGCAGAGCCGCCACCCACAAGCTAAACCCGTTTAAGGTGACACTCAGTATTTTCCTGGGCATCCCTCATTTTAGGGGTTGTGCTTAACTTCTCTACTAGAAGGTCATCATGATGGGGATGCCTTTTCCTTCTGGTGGATTCATTTCAAAATCTATGTGTTCAAGAGCAGCAAAATAATGTAGGAGTATGTATTAACCATCTTGAAGTCCCCTTCTGCTAGTTTTAAAGAACATTATAATTTTTACATACGGCAGTTGATGTGTGATTTTTCTTAGTCTTCTGTGCATGAAAACTAAAAGCACAATCTGTTAAGATTATAACTAGTTCTTCAAAGGAGAGTCATTCCTCTAAGAGGAAAGAAGGGCTTTGCCAGCAGATTTGGATCAGTTGATTTTCACCTAGGGAATGTATTTTAATCATGAGATCTTCAGATTTATCAGAAGAACAGTGTTAATCTTTAGTGAAGGAATCTTTCATCATTGGCATTTCTGTCCTTTAGAGGAAAAAAAAATGGGATTTTTCTCTGAAATGCCTTTTTAATTATGAAATGATGAGTTGAACTATTTCTATTTCTGTACTAAGAACTGGCTTAAGAAAGGCATGGAGATGTGTGGTAGCTTCAGTTTTAATTTGCTGTGGATTATTTCATGTTGACGATCATAGGTTTTTAATAAATCTGTTGCTGTTCAGATAGTCGGGGCAAAAGGGCATGGTCTACAAGGGAACCCTATTCCAGCCGAAACCTTGTTGCCTCCGGTGAGCTCTGCTGCTCATCACACAGGCTCTGTGTGTTCCCCTCCTCACCGGCTCTAGACTTGACCATGCAGCTCGCTTTGGTCAACAGGACATTAGCAGGATATAAGCAGTGGCTTGGTGAACACTGGGACATTAGGCCTTGTCCTCTTGGAATGTGCCCTGGTGCTGTAGAAAAGCTTACACTGGACTCTTAAATGACTGGCTACGTGGCGAGAAACCCTGAAGGATGAGGCCATCTTGAATGTTCCAGCCCCAGTCCACCTCCTAACTGAATGTCGCCTATGGAGTGACCTCACCTACACCACCTTGAATAAAACTGCTCAGCTGAGCCCAGCCAATCCGGTGAATTGTAAGAAACAAGCAATTATTGTTGTCTTAAGTCACCGAGTTTTGCCGTGGTTAGTTACATTGCGGTCGATAACAGAAATTATGCCCTACTTTAAAAAATTTGTCCAAAGGGGTATTATTCTGTGAGTGTTCATAGAAGACGTTGTTCATTTCATAATGCTATGATGTTGTCATGCCACTGAAAGTACAGTGAGGAAGGGCAGGCATGTGTCTGTATGTGTGAACTAACGTGGGATCCTTTCTTCCACCATTGCAACCAAGTGTTAGACATGCGATATTTTCATTTTCACGAAGGATATACCTGAAGAGGATACCTTGGAAAGAAATCACTCTCTTATTCATTCATGTTACGGAAGGTACTGAAAAGTATAAAGCAAAGAGCCATCACCTAGAGTCCCACCACCCAGAAGCCAGCTTTGGGAGTTTTCATTTTGTAACAATAGTTAACATAGTAAAAAGTTTTCCTTGACTTTTCTTTGAAATTCTAGTATATAAATTATATCCATTGAGAGTGTAGACGCTTTAATATCCTTATACAAGTGGTTTTAAACACGCGCTTAGATCTAAATTAGTATTTATAACTTGGCTTAAACTTACAATTGCTATAAAATAAGTTAATATCTAACTTCTTAGTAAGTGCCACTGTATAAATTTACTTTCTTCCTTTCTCTTCCTTCTTGACCTTGAAACTCAGATGAAATATCTTAGAAAGCATGATTTCCTCCTTCATGTTGGAGGAAACTGGAAGAAAACTATCTTTGAGATAGTCTGCCCCAAGGATACAAAATTAGAGCTTTCCTCTGGGTTTGCATCCTCCGCCTTCTGTTTCCAGCACCCACAATATTCTGAATTCTTTGTGCTTAAGAGAAAAACTAGGAAGACCCCTTCATGATCCAAATAGTCCTTCTAAGAGGCTTATTGTACTCTCAGGTGTTGTATTTCACTACAGATGGTGCATTTGTTATGAAGCAAAAGAGCATTTGAATGCCTTCTTACCATCTTCTTCCTTCTGTGCCCTTCTCTGATCCCTTCCACCCTCCTTCCAAGCTTTTTGTTTGCTTGTCGTGTTTCCAAATATTAGTAAGTTGAGGTCTTGTTCACTCGTCAGAAGTCTTGCCCATGACCTATGGTTGGGATGATTTTTTCCATTATTTCAAATATGAGAATTAAAACATTCATTCATGGCACTGCATGCCTAGCACTGCATGTTTTTCCCCCTTAATAATCAGTTTATGGAAGTTTGAGATCTGGTAGCTTCTGCCACTGAGTAGGTAAGTCCTGCTGTAGGATGGAATAGAATCATTTTGAACTGCAAAACTGTAGATCATTATATTGTTTCATTTCAAGATATTAAGGTAGGAAGGGGTTGTTGAAGTGATATAGATAGTGCCACCCTACCATTCCTTTTTTTTTTTTCTGTTTAACAAAACCGAAGGTGAGGGCCATTCTTTAATTCACCACTTGATCACTGTTTATGGGATGCCCTAGGTTTGCCTCTCTCGGAGCTGCTGCTGGGTGTGGGAAGTGAGGAAGTGAAATGATTTGCTCAGTGACACAGATGGAGTTTCGGCAGCATCAGAACTTCAAACAGGCCTCCATTTCTTGGAGGTGTTACTTTATAACAAATTTCCAGTCTTAATTTTTTTTTTTAAACATTGGTATTTCCTGTAATGGAGTAAGATGACAGTCCATAAATGTTTATACAAGATTTATGAGTTTTAGAATAATTGACTATATGTCCATGGGGTCGCTGAAGGTTGGACACGACTGAGCAACTTCACTTTCACTTGTCATTTTCATGCATTGGAGAAGGAAATGGCAACCCACTCCAGTGTTCTTGCCTGGAGAATCCTAGGGACAGGGGAGCCTGGTGGGCTGCTGTCTCTGGGGTTCATTGGTATTTCCTGTAATGGAGTAAGATGACAGTCCATAAATGTTTATACAAGATTTATGAGTTTTAGAATAATTGACTATATGTCCATGGGGTCGCTGAAGGTTGGACACGACTGAGCAACTTCACTTTCACTTGTCATTTTCATGCATTGGAGAAGGAAATGGCAACCCACTCCAGTGTTCTTGCCTGGAGAATCCTAGGGACAGGGGAGCCTGGTGGGCTGCTGTCTCTGGGGTTGCACAGAGTCTACTGAAGTGACTTATTAGCATGTTGTCAAAGCTAGAAAATTTGGCTTATATATGTATAACTGAATCACTTAGCTGTATGTTAGAAATTAACACAACATTGTAAATCAACTACACCTCAATAAAATAAATTTTAAAAATTAAGTTATTTTCTTTATGGTGATACAAAGGTGTTTTTTGCTTTTTCTGAATTCAGTTCAGTTCAGTTCAGTCGCTCAATCATGTCCGACTCTTTGCGACCCCATGAATCGCAGCATTGCCAGGCCTCCCTGTCCATCCCCATCTCCTGGGGTTCACTCAAACTCACGTCCATAGGGTCGGTGATGCCATCCAGCCATCTCATCCTCGGTCATCCCTTTTTCCTCCTGCCCCCAATCCCTCCCAGTATCAGAGTCTTTTCCAATGAGTCAACTCTTCGTATGAGGTGGCCAAAGTCCTGGAGTTTCAGCTTTAGCATCATTCCTTCCAAAGAAATCCCAGGGTTTATCTCCTTCAGAATGGACTGGTTGGATCCCCTTGCAGTCCAAGGGACTCTCAAGAGTTTTCTCTAACACCACAGTTCAAAAGCATCAATTCTTTGGCGCTCAGCTTTCTTCACAGTTCAACTCTCACATCCATACATGACCACAGGAAAAACCATAGCCTCGACTAGATGGACCTTAGTCGGCAAAGTAATGTCTCTGCTTTTCAATATGCTATCTAGGTTGCTCATAACTTTTCTGAATTACCTATGTTTAAAAAAACAAACTAAAAGAGTGGAATTTTGTGTCAGTCCCCTGCTGGGTTGTGTGACTTATGTCCCTTTTACTGCTAAAAGTTTTTAGCAAACTTCAAAGCTGGATAAGAAACTTAAATTAAATGTCTTCTTATTTCAGTTCATTGGACAGATGAAGAAATTGTGGCCTGGGGAGGTTACTTGCTGACGTTCATAGAGCAAGTTCAGTGCCAAGAGACTTAGAAGCTCCACTGTTTGACTTGAAGTACAGTACATTTTCCCTTGGGTGTAGAGTCATTGCTGGCAGAGCCGATACCACACACGCACACACACACACACACACACACACACACAGCCACATACACACGTCCACACTCTCACATGTTCTTCATGGCGAATCCGTTTTCAGAGGTGTGGGTTGGGCACTGAATTCTCCCAAAGCTACTCTGAGATGAGCATGGGGTGCACCTGCCTGCTGTCCTGGGAGGCACTGGGCTGGGGGCACATGAGATGAGGAGACTGGCGATAGCAGGCGTGGGCATGCAGAGCCCACTGGGGCAGCGTGGTCTCCTGCCGCAGAGCACTGTCTTTGCAGAAAGAAAGAGCGTGCAAGTTAAGTCGCTCAGTTGTGTCTGACTCTTTGTGACCTCATGGACCGTAGCCTACCGGGCTCCGCAGTCCATGGGATTTTCCAGGCAAGAATACTGGAGTGGGCTGCCATTTCCTTTTCCAGGAGATCTTCCCAACCCAGGGATCGAACCCGGGTCTCCTGCTTTGCAGACAGACGCTTTACCATCTGAGCCACCAGGGAAGCCGTCTTTGTCTTTGCAGAGGGTGTAGCATAAGTTCCCAGTGACCCCCTGTAGGGGTGACAAGCGGGACGGTCTATGTCCGTGTCCTTCCTGAAGGTCTTCCTCATAGGAACGTGATGGAAGGCCCAGGGGCAGAGCCTCCGGCCCTAGAGGCAGGCCTTGTGGGTGTCTGTGGGAGCTGAGCAACCGGAGAAGGGGGAGCGGGGTGCCTGTGGAGGGGCCACGTCTGCAGGCCCCGGGGGGGGGGGACTGGGCTGTGAGCACAGGTCTACACGCAACGCGGCTCCGACGGGGCCGCCGGGTCTCCGCTCTTCTCTGTTCTTCCATCTTTACCCCCGCGGGCATGGAGGAAGAGGACGGCGATGGGCAGTAGGTGTCCATGCGACTCTGGCGGCACCGGGCAGCCTCTGTTCCCCTCAGTGCCAGCCCCCTCCCCCTGCTCCTGCCTGCAGACAGAGCGTTAGACGCTGTGTTGCTGGACTTCCTTGCCCTGTGGTGTCCGGATGGATCCGGGCATGAGGAGGCTGTAGAGGTGATGGGAGAGCACTGTGAAGTCAGTCTCTGTCCCCCGGGTCTCTTCTTGCCATCAGGCTGGTGGTTTTCTCCGTCGCCCTCTTGGAAGCCCTAGAGTGCTGGGCTGCCCCTCCCGCAGCCGCAGCTCTTTCTTGGATCCTCGTGGCTCTGTCCGCTTGGCCGCTGGCTGTGGCATTCCCTGATTGCTTCCCCCGGCCCCACCACACCCGGTAAATAATCCCTTACTGCTGCGGGTCAGACGTGACTGAGCGACTTCACTTTGACTTTTCAGTTGCATGCATTGGAGAAGGAAATGGCAACCCACTCCAGTGTTTTTTGCCTGGAGAATCCCAGGGACGGGGAAGCCTGGTGGGCTGCGGACACAACTGAGGCGACTTAGCAGCATCAGCATGTCCTCAGTGTCTGTGTGTGTTCCATCTGTTTCCTGCTGGGCTTGGCTGAAACACTGGTTTCAGACAGAATAGAATGAGATGAAACAGCTAGAGATGGTCTGAAGATATAAGATAATGAAGTGTAAATTGTACTTAGCCCTAAGGACACTCAGCATGTGGGATACGTTAACAAAAGAAAAGGTGCTTATGAAAGAAGACAGTTTTGGAGGGCTGTCTTAGGATGTAATTGATGAGCTTTTTTTTTTGGTCTACTCTATGGGTAGCTTGGGGGCAGGAGGGGAAGGGGACGACAGAGGATGAGATGGCTGGATGGCATCACTAACTCGATGGATGTGAGTCTGAGTGAACTCCGGGAGCTGGTGATAGATAGGGAGGCCTGGTGTGCTGAGATTCCTGTCTCTTATACACATCTCACAGAAGTGAGGCTGGTGATGCCCACAGACCAGGGCTGGGCTGCTGGTGCACAGCACTCCCAGAAGTGAGGCTGGTGATGCCCACAGACCAGGGCTGGGCTGCTGGACCACAATGCTACCAGAAGTGAGGCTGGTGATGCCCAGAGACCAGGGCTGGGCTGCTGGACCAAGGTGCTCCAAGAAGTGAGGCTGGTGATGCCCAGAGACCAGGGCTGGGCTGCTGGACCACGGTGCTCCCAGAAGTGAGGCTGGTGGGACACTTACTAAACCATTACCTGGTTAAATAATGTGACATCAGCTAAAGTTGAGAGAGAGGTTCTATCTTCTCTATATAGAGTCTTTCTGGGGCTTTAGACCTTATCAGTGAAGGTTTCCAAAAGGCACTGCATGGCCTGGAGAAAGGGAAACCCAGGAGTGACATGTGACAGCCAAGATCATGACAGGGTTTCTGAGGTTTCCCAGTCCCCCGCGGGAGGGTGGCTCTTTGGAAAACCCAGTACAGAGCCCAGTCCAACCCAGCCCAGTGGCATCCCAGGCCCTGAAGTCCTCAGCACTTGCCAGCGGATAAATGAAAGCTCCTTGCACTTGACTCCAGCTCTCAGATCTGTGCTGAGAGCTTGGAAAACCGTTACAGCCCATTTTCTGGCTCACGCTGGTTTATTATCACCTGCCTGGCTGCACGTCTTTGTATTATTTTAGATCCAGAATATATTATGCCTGGTCTTCACTTCACAGTTAATAAAAGCACCGCTGAATCATGGTCATGCGCAGACGGTGGGCTGGGGTGCTACCCCTCTTCCTTCCTGTCATGACTCCAGGCCCTCCCCGGCTTCCACAGGCCTCCGAGGGCTTCTGGTTCCAGGTAATGCTTGTTTGGAGGCTCCAAGGCCAAACCCACTGGAGCCGCTTCCCCTAAGATGGTTCGTGGAGCCGGGAAGGGGGTTTGTGGTGACCTTGGGGTCACTGATTGGTGTGAAATGCGTTGTTTCCACATGGCTGGGAATGGCTCAGCACAGATGTCATAAACCAGTAAAGCAGCAGTGTAAACACAACTAAGGAAACCTAAGGAAAATACCAACATAAATAATGCAACACTATTTAATACTGTTTTCAGAAATAAAATTTACAAACAGAACATAGATTTTTCCTGACAATGAGGTTCATATTTTCTCCCACGAGGAGGGATGTGCAGCTGGTCAGGGACGTGAGCTTCTCCTCCGTCGGGCCGTGCTCCTGCCTGAGCGTCCGCCCGGCCTCGGGCTCCCTGCCTCCTCACTGCGTTAATGGTACTTTCTGCAGGGTGAACGTCCACTGGCAGTGCCAGCAGGCGTGACCTCAGTCTCCGGGAGTCGTGTCTGTTTCGGAGGTGAGTCCCGTGGCCAGTTCTGAGGCATGGGGCAGTGGTCCAGCCTTGGGGTTTCTGGCTTGTTGGAAACGTGGACATCGCTTTGTCAATCAGGCTGCCTTTATCCTTCACAAAATGGGACCACAACACCATTACATTCCCCCGCAGAGGCAGGAGGGTAATCCTGCACCTTGCATTGCCTGCCTGTGCACACAGGAGCATCTTATTTCACTACCGTGAGGATATTTTGAGGGGAGGAAGGCTGGCCAGACTGTGCACTAAACCGTGAGATAAAGTGAAGTCGCTCAGTTGTGTCCGGCTCTTCGTGATCCCATGGACTGCAGCCCACCAGGCTCCTCCGTCCATGGGATTTTCCAGGCAAGAGTACTGGAGTGGGGTGCCATTGCCTTCTCCAGAAGTGGATCTACCTATCTGGAAATTTCAGAGATTTCTCTCATGTATATTAATTTTAGATAAGTAAGTCAATTCCTTCTAATTTCTTATATTTCTCATCCCTCTAACGGGTTATAATCCAGTTTTTGGAAGATTTTAAAAAAGCTGATGTGAAAGGCATTTCAAGCTGCTTAGAATAAAGTACTGTAGCAACAGAAAGCACTGATTTTGTACTTATTTACAGAGGGCCCCCTGTGAGTCAGGCATTTAGCTAAGCACCATGGAGTCAGTAATGAATAGTTTTTGATCACTGCTTTCAAGGAAATCACAACATAGTTTGGAAAACAGACTTCAAACAAATAATTATAATAAATATTTTAAGTATTATAAGTGTCTACAGGGTATTATGTATATCTAAGTGAGGGTGTAGTTAAGCTTGTAAGTGTCAGATATTTCTTCATGGAACAAGTGACATGGAGTTGGGTCTTGAAGGATAATAGTTTAGCAGAGAAAGAAAGAGAGGATGTATGAAAGAAGGTATGGAATTTCCTGGTAGGTTGGAGAATCAGTGAGGCATATGATTATTTGGCCAAAATGCTGGCTGCTTCTGAAGGAGTGCCTGCGCTTGAGGCCAAGGGAGAGAATAGCAATCTGATCCCTAAAACTTATCACTCAAGAGAATGCAGAAGGCACACACACTTTAAACATTAGCAATGAAGACAAAACAGAAATAACGTCTTTAAGAACCTGTGGACATTGAAATATTGCTAGATCTCCTGGAGCACGTGTTCTAAATACTGAGCAATGCATATATCTAATTCATGAGCATCTCAAAGGAAGGGGAGCAGCCCATTGGTACCTTCTATCAGTATGTTACTTTGCCCAGATTTCTGTGCATTGACACCAGATTTATCATTGTATAATTACTTTGTATCAGTTTAAAATTGTTGCTAAGGTATATGTTAGCATCCATATTTCATGGTCACCTGTTGGGGAGAACATATCTGACATCCTTACTATAAGAGACAGTTGAGCCTTCTTCCTTCTAATTATTCTAATCCCTAAAACTTTAGGATCAGTAAGCTTGATGTCCTAACATAGGGACTTGGTGACAACTGTTTCATTAATATCAGACTTTCAGACACAGTGAATTTCCAAGTACTGCTTACTACACAGGACCTGATAAACAAGAATTCTTCTGCAGAGGCGTGAACAAAATGGTGTAACACATGGGTATTAGAGCAAAAGCCTTTGTGAACAGAAAGCTTTTAATCTGCTCATAGTCAAGGTCAATTTATTGTCAGGAAATTGAAGTTCATGAATTATAGACACAGGAACAAAGTCCGATCGAGTGTCATAGAACTAGAGAAGAGAAGCCCAGAATTAAGCGTAAACTCCCCTGGCCTGCAGGGACTGCATCTCTGGTTTATTCTTTCCTTATCCTGTTTGGTACCTTGTTCTATTTCTGCTTTAGTTATCTCTTGCTTTGTAACAAATTAGCTCAAAACTTATTGGCTTAAAACAACCACCACCATTTAATATCCTTCAGAAGTCTGTAGGCTAACTGGGCTCAGCTGGGGGTGGTTCTTCTGCTCCAAATGGTGTTGCTGGGGCTGTGGTTCTCTGCAGGTTATCTGCTGGGGCTATGGTTCTCTGCAGGTTCAGATGAGTCAGGGACCCTGGCTGACACTCCCACATGGCAGGCAGTTGGTGCTGGCTGCGGACTGGGAGTCCCACTGGGATGCCAGTGGACCCCTGAGTTCTCTTTGATGTAGGTCTTGTCCCTGTGGCTTGGGCTTCTTTCAGCCTGGGGGCTTGATTACAAGAGTGGGCATTACAAATATGCAAAAGCAAAAGTTACCAGGCACTTGAAGGCCAGGGCTCAGAAATCCTGGATGACCATCCCGACAGCATTTTGTTGGTTAAAGCATTCCCATGCCTGGAAAGGGGAAATAGATTTGGGAAAAGTGAAAATTAACAGTTTTTTTTTTTCTTTCTTTCTTTTTTGTACATGACTCACTATGACCAGCATGTCCCTCAGGCCCCAGTCTTCACGTAAACAGTTTAGTTCAGTGTTCATCACTAATTGGATGTAGCTTCTGTGTTTGCCTTGTGTCTTCCCTTGTGGCTTTTGGGTCTTCCCTCAAAAATCACTGCAGATGGTGACTGCAGCCATGAAATTAAAAGACTCTTACTCCTTGGAAGGAAAGTTATGACCAACCTTGATAGCATATTCAAAAGCAGAGACATTACTTTGCCAACAAAGGTCCGTCTAGTTAAGGCTATGGTTTCTCCAGTGGTCATGTATGGATGTGAGAATTGAACTGTGAAGAAAGCTGAGCACCGAAGAATTGATGCTTTTGAATTGTGGTCTTGGAGAAGACTCTTGAGAGTCCTTTGCACTGCAAGGAGATCCCACCAGTCCATTCTGAAGGAGATTAGCCCTGGGATTTCTTTGGAAGGAATGATGTTAAAGTGGAAACGCTAGTACTTTGGCCACCTCATGAGAAGAGTTGACTCATTGGAAAAGACTCTGATGCTGGGAGGGATTGGGGGTAGGAGGAGAAGGGGACAACAGAGGATGAGATGGCTGGATTGCATCACTGACTTGATGGATGTGAATCTGAGTGATCTATGGGGGTTGATGATGGACAGGGAGGCTTGGTGTGCTGCAGTTCATGGGGTCGCAAAGAATCAGACATGACTGAGCAACTGAACTGAACTTGTGGCTCAGCTGGTAAAGAATCTGCCTGCAATGCAGGAGACCTGGGTTTGATCTCTGGTTGGGAAGATCCTCTGGAGAAGGGAGAAGCTACCCACTGCAGTCTTCTGGCCTGAAGAATACCATGGACTGTATAGTTCATGGGGTCACAAAGAGTCAGACACGACTTAGTGACTTTCATGAAGAGTTGACTCATTGGAAAAGACTCTGATGCTGGGAGGGATTGGGGGTAGGAGGAGAAGGGGACAACAGAGGATGAGATGGCTGGATTGCATCACTGACTTGATGGATGTGAATCTGAGTGATCTATGGGGGTTGATGATGGACAGGGAGGCTTGGTGTGCTGCAGTTCATGGGGTCGCAAAGAATCAGACATGACTGAGCAACTGAACTGAACTTGTGGCTCAGCTGGTAAAGAATCTGCCTGCAATGCAGGAGACCTGGGTTTGATCTCTGGTTGGGAAGATCCTCTGGAGAAGGGAGAAGCTACCCACTGCAGTCTTCTGGCCTGAAGAATACCATGGACTGTATAGTTCATGGGGTCACAAAGAGTCAGACACGACTTAGTGACTTTCACTTCACTTCACTTTACTTCTGTGTCTGCGGCCTCTGTGTCAGCATCAAATGCTCCCAAGTTCAGATGCTTCCAAGAGACACTCATTGGTGCTGGTTGTCCACTCAGCAGTGGGTGAGACGCCCAAGTCTTGTGTTACTGAGGATTCTGTTTGAGGGGCCAGGGTAGGGGGATTATGTCATGAGGAGTGTGGGAGGAGTAGGCATTGGCAACTGAGAACTTTAGTGGGATTTGGAGGAACTCGCAGATCCTATCCATTCTGCCGAGGCTAGAGAGTTCTTTCCTTTCCATGTCCCAGAAAAGCTCTGCCTGATCTGCCTTCTGATCTCTTGCGTGATCCTCGCCTTGCTTTGCTTTGTTTTTTGTTACTCCTGTGCACCACTCTCTCTCCTGCCCTGTGTCCTTCTGTGTCCACGGACAGGAGGCCTCTCCTCTCTTCCCACCTGTCAAGGGTAAGTCACCTTCTGACTTACCCTTCAGACCTCAGCCAAGTGTCACTTCCACAGGGGAGCATGGAATCTTTTGGAACGCATCTCATCCCTATCCATCTGTGTCTCCTTTATTGCACTGGTCAGAGTTTGTCATCTGGGGCCTGTGTGGCTTCTTGATCACCATCTGTCTCGCACTGTGGCCTTTAGAGGTGAAGGCCCGTGTTTGCACCCCTCAAGGCAAGTGGCTGCGTGGAACTCTGATGTGGTGCTGTTGGTTATTTGTGGTTTGAGTGATTTGAAAGTTAGAAGCAGTTGCCTTGCAAAGGTCAGGATTAAGTGGAGAGGATCTTTGTCTTGAGGAGAGAAGTTAAGAGCAACCTGCTTTGGGTACTACAGGACATCCTTTCTCAGGAAGCTCCCGCCGCCCATGGTGTTGAGGAGTCACTGAAGTCCTGTCATTAAGAACATAGTGGTGGACTTCCTGGTGGTCCAGTGGTTAAGAATCTGCCTGCCAATGCAGGGGAAACGGGTTCGATCCCTGGTCTGGGAAGATTCCACATGTGAGGCAACTAAGCCTGTGTGCCAAACTCCTGAGCCTCGCATACCGTAGAGCCCGTGCTCACAACGAGAGTCCTGTGCACTGCAGTGAAGAGCAGCGGGTGCTGTGTGCAGCCAAACAGCCTGTGCCAGCAAAGACCCCGCACCACCGAGAAGAGAGTGACAACAGCAGCAAAGAAGATACGGCTAGAGGCTGTGTGGTAGTTCCTGGAATGTAGCAGGAACTCCTGCCTAAAAATAGACAATAAGTGCCCAATTAAAAGCCAGCTTCTTTTTTCTTTTTTACTTCCAGCCCCCTGTGGCCCCAGTTCCATACACAGAGGTCTCAGTGGGCACACTTGGTGCCTGTGGAGCCAGGACGGCTCATCCCATTCCTGCTGACTCTCCCATGAGGCCAGGGTCTTGTCTGACTGTAAGTCAAAGATCAGTTAGATTACAGCTTGGGATGAGATTTGCCTATGGTCATAATCTTGAGATAACCACAGCTGTAACTTTTTGTCCAATTCTGTCGCACACCATCTAAAAACAAAGTGAATGTGGAAGAATCAAAATGGCAGAAGAGAAACAGAAATAGTAAGAAATAACTGTGATTCTGTTTTACTCAAAGATTCTGTATACTATGAATTGTAGGGTTTTTCATTTCCACACTTTCAGAGATTAAGATGGAGGGTAATATTGTTTCAGTTAATTAATTTCACTGAAATAACTTAATTCAGTAAATATGTATTGAATATTTGTGTCTTAGTGGAGGGTGTAAGAACAAATACAAGTTGGTCCATGACCTCGAAGTTTACACCTACCACGGAAACACAGTATGTGTCCGTGCCCCTAGATCCTCATAAGGAAGCGGTCCATAAAGAGGGCTGGATAAGACCTGATTAGGGGCTGCGTAGCTGTGAATGTCTTTATAGGGCGAGCATGGCGATCTGGTCTCCACGGTTGAGTAGATTTAGGACAGTTTGCACAGAAGGGAGGGCACTATAGCCTGGGAAAGCGCTGTGTGTGAAAGTTAAGGGTGAGAGAAGGAGAAGGAAGACCCTGTCACTCTGCAAGGGCAGTGAGTGCCTGTGCGTAGGGACGAGAAGTTAGAGAACAGAGAGCTGTGGAGGGACCCCAGCTTTTGGGTGAGACCCTCGAAGGCCAGGTTAAGTGAGTGATGGTCGCTCAGTCGTGTCTGACCCTCTGCAATCCCATGGACTACAGCCCGTGAGGCTCCTCTGTACATGGGACTCTCCAGGCCAGATACTGGAGTGGGTTGCCATTCCCTTCTCCAGGGCATCTTTCCCATCCAGCGACTGAACCGGGGTCTCCTGCATTGCCGGCAGATTCCTTACCATCTGAGCCACCAGGAAATCCTAGGAGGCCAGGTTACAGGCACTGAATACTTGCGAGCAGGGGAAGTCACAAATCTGTGCTTTCAGAACATTATTTTGATGATAGTTGTCAAGGGCTTTTGATGAAGGAGAGTCTGAAACCAACGAGACTGCCTGGGAGGCTGTAGTGTTGGCATCACAGCGGTGGGGTGGTATGGAGGGGCGGGAGAAACGGAGAAGGGAAGCGAACAAAACAGGGCTCACCTCCCACACTGCTGGTAGGAATGTAAATTGGCGCAGCCACTATGGAGAACAGTAGGGAGGTTCCTTAAAAATCTGAAAATGGAGCTACCATATAATCCTTCAGTCCCACTCCTGGACACATATACAGAAAAGAGGAAACTCTAATTCAAGAAGATACAGCAGCACTGTTTTCACAACAGCCAAGACATGGAAGCCAGCCACAGGCCCATCAACAGATGAATGGATAAAGAAGCTGTGGGACATATAAAGAGTTAATATGTATAATGTATATGCATTGTACACACACACTTATATATATATATATCTATAGATACATATATATGGAATATTGCTCAGCCGTAAAACAATGACATGTCATTTGCAGCAGTATTGATGGAATAGATCATACTAAGTGAAGGAAGTCAGAAAGAGAAAGACAAATATCATGTGATATCACTCCTATGTGAAATCTGAAATAATAATACAAATCAAATTTACAAAATAGAAACACATTCAGGCATAGAAAATGTGTGGTTACCAAAGGGGAAGGAGGGTTGAGGGATAAATTAGAATTTTGGGATTAGCAAATACACACTGCTGTGTATAAAACAGATAAACAACAAGGACCTACTGCACAGCACAGGGGACTGCAGTCAAAATCTTGTGATAACCTACAGCACATCAGCAGAACCTGGGGACTGAATACACCCACAGAATGCAAACGTAGAGTGGTACCAGATATTTAATTTAAATAGGTAAATAACTTGTATAGTGAAACCTTCAAATACGGACATCTAGTCAACCAGTGAGTTCCTTTTGGTGTAGAAAGCACCCCGTTTCCCAGTGTGTGTCGCCTCCTCCCTCTGGTCTGCCCCGGCCCCCTCAGCCTGGGGTCGGCACTGGCCGTCTGGCCTGGCTCCCCTGCGTCCTCAGCCTGCGGCAGTCTCGCTGCATGCATGCTGACCCCGCGGCCCCGCGTGTTTCCCCTTGGCTCAAACGCTTTTCTCCTCAGTGTCTGTAGGCGTGTGCCCTTGCCTCCTCCAGGCCTTGGCTAGCTGGGCCTTCCTTTGCCCTCCTGTTGAACGTGGTCGCCCCTGCACTTGCCCAGGCTGCTGCCCTCCTTCAGCCTCCCCGCCCAGCTTTGGAACCCTCCACCACCCAGGCTGTTTGCTTACCTGTGTGCTGTCAGTCCGCAGAGCCGTGTTCAGGGGAGCAGGGATTTCTTCCTATATCACGTTCCGTGACGTCCTCAGGGCCTACACAGTGAAGGGACTCAGGAATCACTTGTTAGGCAAATGAACAAAATTCTGATAGAAGCTGCTTTTTCCAGAGGAATTGTGACATCTTTGAAATCAACTGTCAGTAATTTTTATCTTCATATCAGTGCTCTGTAAATGTTGAATAAGTGGATAGAACCTAAAATGTAAAAATGCTATCTCGCTTTATCTAGTTCCAGAAATTTCCATTGCAAAATGGAACCTTTAAATGGTGGTGCTTAGGTGGGGTGTGGAGGAATAGTTTCGCTTCGTTTAGCTGACCTTCCACTTGGGCTTCAGAATTCACATAGTGATTTGGCAATTCTTTCGTTATTACTGTGATTATTAATTGGATGCTATTTTAATATTTGGCCCCTAAACTCTCAGCTGATGTTTTAGGAGATTATACTATACAGGGTACAGAAATTGCTGGGGCTGACTGCATCTGCCCATGGCCAAGTAAGGAACACACTGGCAAGGAACACAGGGTGAATTCAGTTGTGCCTCTGGGAGTCACAGTGGAGATGGTTCATGGTCTCTGGGAAACAGCTGCCTGGGCTTCCTTCCGCAGAAGGGATCTTGATTTGGTTACCTGATGGGTGCTTTATATAAATAAAATAAACAACCTTGAGAGACTGGTGGGGGGGAGGTGGCGGTGGTTAAAAAGAGAAAGGAAGAACCATGTGCAGAAATTGCTCTTTATTTGGAAGCATTGACTTGAGAGATCCCTCCAAAGTTTGCTTTTGTTTTATTTGGTATCACTTTCATCTGTTCCCAAGAGATGCAAATGTCTTTGGAAGGAATGCATGCAGGAAAATAAGCTGTAGGAGGCAGAAATGAATTCTTGAAAGTTTAACAAGCTTCTGAAAGACTGAGCAGCTCCGAGAAGCTGGCTGTTACCATGTTTTGAAGCTTGAGATTTGCGAGAAACCAACTATGGTGTTCCGTGACACCAAGATTGATGTGGTTTGTTGATGATACGATTAAAGGGCCAGGTTCTCATTTGTATTTCTAGGTAGGGTTTTTTAAAAGAGTTCAGACCCTAGGGAAATATGGCACAAAGGAACCTGGAAAACAGCAGGAGCAGATTATGCGTTTGCTTATCTTGATTGAGGGTTAAAATGATTCACAAAAAATTGTTTTGGGCTTCTCTGGCTGGTGAAAACACTGTAAGTCCTTGTTTTCAATACACTGTCTATAAAGGGTCAAAAGAAAGTTCACATGTGACATTCCCTGAGGCTACTGCCTGTCAGTTGGCCAGATGTTTAAATCAGTGTTCTTAGCTCTGCCTGAAAGTGCCTGAGGTGTACTGGGTGTTTGGTCTGGGGTCAAAAGGCATGTGAGAAGAAACCTCAGAGACCAGCCTTTTTTGGTTTTAAAGTCTTATCTGTGTTTGCACTCATTTCTGTCCTAATTGAAAAGGACAACTCATGGGGTAACTGAGAACGTGAACTTGGTGTCCAAGGTGAAAGTGAATGAGAAACAAAAATGTTCTCTGGAGATGTGAGAAGAAACCTCAGAGACCAGCCTTTTTTGGTTTTAAAGTCTTATCTGTGTTTGCACTCATTTCTGTCCTAATTGAAAAGGACAACTCATGGGGTAACTGAGAACGTGAACTTGGTGTCCAAGGTGAAAGTGAATGAGAAACAAAAATGTTTCTCTGGAGAGTTTTGTGATGAGAAGCAGGAAATCTGACTCCATGGAGCTGCAAAGAAAGTCCTGCCTATATCTCTTTTTTTTCCATTGAAAAGGTCGTATCTTTACGTGGCACAATACTTGGAGTGATACTCCTTCATCAAATGAGTTAAAATGTTTGTATCCAAAAAATAAAAGATATTTTCATCAGAGTTTCTTTGATTCGGAAAAGAAAGACACCATCGCATCCTAAGTTTTGTTTTTCTTCCCGTTGTCTTTTGTATTTTTGACAAGTGCCCTAACTTCAATAATCTGGGTTTTAATTCTAAATTCATAGTGATTGCTCTTATTCAACTGATAAGATTATCGAGGTTCTTTTTGTTCTTGTTTTCTTCCTCTGCTGTTTACCTAGTGTTTTTAATTATCATTCATTGAGGTTGAACAGGGGAGGGGATAAGAAGAGAAAATAGAGCAAAAATCACTCATGTTTTATTCAATGGCCCATCCTGCTTGTTGATTTCTCCGTCCATCAACCCATCAATTCAGCCATCCATCTATCCATCGACTCATCTGTCCATCCACTCATTTATCCATCCATACATGCATACATACATCCACTCATTCACCCATATATCCATCCATCCCTTCATCTAGCCACACATGAACTCAGCTTACGTCCATTGATCATATACTATGAACCAGGAAAACTAGAATCTCTCCCATGAAGGAGAGTAGACCAAATGGCAAGCATTTATAGTGGAAAAATGTTAACAATCAGGTAAATTCAGTCATGGGAAGATCTTACCACCTGCTTTTAGGGGTTTCAGGGAAAGTTTCAGGGAAGAAGTACCGTCTCGAGTGATGCAGGAAGGATGAATTGAAATTTAGCTGGATGAACGCTATGTGTTTGGTCTTGAGTATGGTTACGAGGTGAGGAAGAGTTTCCAGAAGAAGAGTTGTGTTTCTGAAATCCTTGCAAATTCAAAACTCTTCTAATTCAAGAATAATTCTGACCGAAGATGGTGGCTCTTTCCTTTTATCAGCTAATATGGCGCCACCCTGTGGCCTCTCTATAAACAGTTTGGCGTTCCCTTGGCTCAGCCTGCTTTGAAACTGTCATTCTTGAAGAATTTCAACATTTGGGGCAGATTTAACATTGATTCAAATTAATGTGACACCATATTAGTGTTTTAATGTCATATTATTTCGAAGCTACCTAATTCAAGGTCATATCAAATAGGACCAAACTCTGGAGAGGTTAGCTCATGGCCATTTGATGGAATTGGAAGTAGCCAGCATGGATAGTGTGTAGACCAGAGTAATACTAAGCTTTTGAGGAGATGGAGGGGAGGAAGAATGGTGGGAGAGGCGATGGACAAAGTTTCAGGGCCCTGAACCATATGTCTGAACCATGACGGGAAGACTGCGGTGGGAACCCTCTCGAGAGTGTTAAGGAGGGAAGGCAAGGTCAGCCTGAGGCTTCTTCAAGTTTTAATCAGTGAAAAAGTTGAAAATAGACTGAGGCTGTGTATAGGTTTCAGATACTTTCCAGGTGGCTCAGTGATAAAGAATCCACGTGCAATGCAGGAGATGCGAGTTCGATCCCTGGGTCAGGAAGATCCCCTGGAGGAGAAAGTGACAACCCACCGCAGTGTTCTAGCCTGGGAAACCCCACGGAGGGAGGAGCCTGCAGTCCACGAGGTCGCACAGAGTCAGACACGACTGAACGACTAAATAACAACAAATGTATGGGTTTCAGATATTTGTAGAACATTCCCTTTATTTCTAATTAGACTTTGGTTATAAACAATATAAACCTTCATAATTTCAAAATACTTGTAAGATTTTTGTTTTGTTTTTGAAGGGTCCACTAAGTGTCTTGGAAGAGACAATAAAATATATAGCTTAACCCTAAGAAGATTGGATAGGGACTCAACCCAGACTTGGGATGAAAGGCTTCGGGAGAATATGGTGGAGTCTCTGGTAAAATGGGTTAAGAGAAACACGAGTTAGACAAAGTTAAATAGATTTTTTTTTACTGGTATGTGGGACTTCTTAGGGCCTTAAATGCATTCATGTGTGCTGTGACCTCTAAGACCGCAGCACGTGTTTTATTACTAAGGAATCTTCACTTTGGAAATAGTCACTGTAGTCTGGTTGAGAGCTGCCTATCTTTTGCCACAACGATACTGCAAACAAGCACCTACAACATGTCCGTGGACTACAATAATAAAAATGTATGTAACTTGCAAGTTTGGGCGGTTCGGCTGATCTTGATCTGGACTTGGCTGGCTTCAGTTAATCTCGCTCACATGATCTGGTCAGCTGCGGGTTGGGCATTCAGGTCTTCCGATCTTAGCTGGATTGGTTCATATGGCTGGGAGTTCAGCTGGCTGTTGGACGGTCTAGGACTGCTTCGTTAGGAAGACTGGGATGCCTTGTCTCTGCTGCGTGTGGCCTTCATTCTGCAGTTCGCTAGACCTGGCATTTTCTCCTGGCATGGCAGAGCAGCAAGAGCAAGAGCAAGCGCAACAGCACATGTGCTTTCCAGCGTCTGCTTGCGTCACGTTTGTTAAGATCCTGGGCCGGAAGAGCAGAGTGAGTAGCTCCAGGGAGGGACGAGACCTGGCTCTCTGCAGTCAGAACCCTGGGACCTCGCTTGAGAACTGCTGGGCGAGGTCACAGTCCACTGAGAGCGAGGAGTGAGCTCAGACTTTGTGCTGGGCCTCGCCATAGACTGTAGTTCGAGTTCTGATAAGCAGTCTCACAGATCGCTGTCTGGGCCAGGTCAAGTGAGAGAGTGCTCATCCGGTTCCCCCCAGGACTTCTGTAATCTTTCTGTGGAACTGTTTCAGGACTGAAAGGCTTGTGGCCATCAGCTAGTTCCAGTTGCATTATGTTGGGAATGAAAACACAGAGGCCCAGAGCGGTTAACTGACCAGACTAAAACTGCACAGCTAGGCAGGAGCCAAACTCAACCTGGAACCTAGATGTCGTCTCCAGCCGTTGGGTTTTAGTAACCTCAGAGGAACTGTATTTGAGGGGGAAGGAGAGGAGGTGGAAGGGACTGAAATTGTGTTTGCAGTCTTTGTATCTGAACAAATCACATTCTTTTTGGAGGGAGCACAATAAAAATAATTTTTAAAATTAAAGTTCGAGGTCTTTGCAAGGGCAAAGTAAGTGGTTAAACATTGAATTGTAACTGAGCACTGTGACCGGAGATTTTTTTTGGGGGGTGGGGGTTTGAGAAATGCGGGGGTGTGTTCTGAAGCAGGGAGGGCTGTCAATGGGGGAGGTCATTTCACTGGCTGGAGTCTTCCTCTCCCCTCCCGTGAACGTAGGGAGAGCCCGGTGTGGGATGCTTCACGGGTGGGCTTGTGGCCCTTGCACAGGACTAGGCTGATCTCCACGCGGCTGCTGTTTCAGTGTCTCTGCTGCTGGAGCGGGTGCTGACGGAGATCCTTAGTGGTACGTTTTGTTTTTCTTTCCTCCGACCCCTCCGTACCCCCAAGGACTTCTGCCGCATCTGAAAAGTCAGCAGAGGACTTCTGAGAAGAAAGGAGAGAGTTTGTGTTCCAGCTCTTATTTGTCAAACAGCAGATAGAATTGTGAAGGCAGATTAAGCCTTCCAGAATAGGAGCTATGGTAACAACTAATTTAGCTGACATGAGTGGGGAATAATTTGTTCTCTATAAATCATATATTGTTCAGGAAACGCTCTCCAGTTAATCATTATCAAATGGACTTGATATTTTTATGATGGAACTACTTCCACAAATATGACGTATATTCTCCTGATTTACTTAGAAAATGCAGCAATTCCCCTACGTGAGCATGATTTTCTTTCCAAGAGTGTGTTTGTAAGTCCAATTTGTTAGTAAGTCCAACATCGCCTAGGTACCTGCTTAACACAGTCAGTACTGTAATAGGTTTCTAATACTTTTCACACAAACAAACATAAGAAACAAACTCAAGAAAGCGTGTTAAGTGTTACAGTACAGTGCCTTGTAGAGTGCAGTCATACCGCACAGCAGCTGGCACACACATGGGGCGTGTCTGTGTCTTTGAACGTTCTCTGTATGCAGGGGACTCACTTCAGTGGAAACTCTTCCCCCATTTTGATGTCAGTTGTTGAACAGTGCGGTGATTCGGCCACTGCCTTGTAAAGAGCTTTGTGGGTGCGTTCTCAGTTGCTTCAGTCATATCTGACTCTTTGTGACGCTATGGATGGTAGCCCACCAGGGTCTTCTGTCCGTGGGATTCTCCAGGCGAGAATAGTGGAGTGGGTTGCGGAGCCCTCCCCCAGGGGGTCTTCCAGACCCAGAGATCGAACCATGTCTCCTGCATCCCATGTGGATTTTTACCCACCTAGCCACCTGGGAAGCTCGAAGAGCCTGGTAGTGAAAGGCATTTTCTGTCATTATTTTGTTTGCTTAGGAGCTGCTAGAGAACGTTGAACTACTTAACAAACAAAGCTTTGACAGATATACTTCAAAAATAATGTTTGTTTGGTTTTTTTTTGAGTGTATCACATGGCTTATGGGATCTTAATTACCCCACCAGGCATGGAACCCAAGCCCTTGGCAGTGAAAGCTTGGACTCCTAAACTCTAGCCCTCCAGAGAACTCCCGCTTTTGAAATTCTTGTGCATTATTTTCAGTTGTGTCTCCACACTTCCTCACTGTCAGCTGAGTTACTCTATCTGGGGGCCGCTCAGGTGGGCCTGTTCTCAGACTCACTCTTGAGCATCTCCTGCTGTGGTCCATTTAACAAGGAGCTGCGTTTCCGAGCCCCCTTGCTCTCTGGTGGCCAAGGAGAGAGACGAGGCGTCTCGCTGAGCCTCTTTCTGCTTCTCTCGTATCTCTGGGACAGCTTCTGCCCCCAGACCTAGTGGCCCAGCCTGGTCCAGTTCTGTGGGCTGGCCCCAGTCCCCAGGCTCTGTGGCACCTCTTTCTTTTACCAGCTCTCCTGATCATGGTTGCTGGTCTCTAGACTGCCTCCCTGTTCCTTCTGTGGCCACTCAGCCCTTCCAGCGCTCTGTAACCAGGCTCTTAGCTCGAAAGCTCTGGAGTGGTTTCTGTTTTCTAGTTGTCTTTGAACAATAACTGGAGAGTTGCCTTCTTATGCAACTCTTTCTCTCATTCTGATTTGCCTTTTGCAATCTGCTCTGAGAACAACAGCCAGTTTTAACCAGCTTATTTTATGGACATTAATCTGTAAATGTAACTGAGTGGTTACATTAAGTATTAGTCCCTCAGTCTTGTCTGACTCTTTGTGACCCCATGTATTATAGCCTGACAGGCTCCTCTTTCCATGCAATTTTCCAGGCAAGAATACTGGAGTGGGTTGCCGTTCCCTTCTCCAGGGGATCTTCCTGACCCAGGGATTGAACCTGGGTCTGCTGCACTGCAGGCGGACTCTTTACCACCTGAGCCACCAGGGAAGTCAGCTGAGTGGTAGAGCAGAGTAAGTCTAGAGCCTGGGCTCTGGCAGCAGAATGCTTGGGCTTTAGTTCCAGCCAGATCACTCATTCACTGTGTCTGGGCAACTTTTGTAACCTCTCTGAGACTCACTGTTTTCATCTGAAGGATGAAAGTAATTACAGAACCTGTGCTGCCTCTTAAGATCAACACCTATGGAGGGGAAAGGAGGGGTGTGGGATTGGGCAGAGGGAGAGGCTGAGTTGTGATGCAGTCTTAGCAGCAGCCTGGTCAACCCCACAGGGAGCTCTAAAGTGGGTCGAACCTTTATTCACTGATGTTGATCACTGAGGGAGCTTCCAGGCAGTGTGCTTGACCTTAGGTGGAGGCGTTTTCTCCAGTGGAGGGCAGTTTTCTGCATTCTGCCAGAGAGCCCGGAGGAGCAGGGTAGTCAGATCCTCAGACTCCAGGTAAGGTCTGCTCATTGCATCACAGTGTCCATGGCGCGTCTCCACATGTGTGCAGTTGTGAGAGAGTTAATCCTTGGAAAGGGTGTTGCTTGATGAAGGCATAATAATCTTAGGAATCATTGTTGATGGATTAAGTAGAGCAGTCCAGTGAGTGGACTTTATGGTATCTAGTTAGGAATTTGGTGAGTTTTTCTCAACTTCCTGTCCGTGGTCTCATACTGGAGAGTCCAGGTAAGGCTGCATAAGTGGCCTGTGGGTCAGTAAGGTTCCATGGCTTCTACACAGACATTATTAAACACATTTATACTCTTATTTTAATGGTAAGGTGATGCCTTTGGACTGCAAGGAGATCCAACCAGTCAATCCTAAAGGAGATCAGTCCTGAGTGTTCATTGGAAGGACTGATGTTAAAACTGAAGCTCCAACACTTTGGCCACCTGATGTGAAGAACTGCCTCATTGGAAAAGGCCCTGATGCTGGGAAAGACTGAAGGCAGGAGGAGAAGGGGACGACAGCGGATGGGATGATTGGATGGCATCACCAACTCAATGGACATGAGTTTGAGCAAGCTCCGGGAGTTGGTGATGGACAGGGAGGTCTGGCATGCAGCTGTCCATGGGGCCACAAAGAGTTGGACACGACTGAGCGACTGAGCTGAACTGAATGTAGCATCTTTAAATATGACTTGCCTGTAGATTCTTATATCCTTATTTTTTGAAATATATAGGAATTCCACATCAAATTTGATAAGAATTAACACAGCATTTGCTTTTTGAACACTTAAGATGTAGCAACGGGACTAAGCACGCATTCTCTCATCAGTTCTCAGGACAACTCTCTGGGTGCTGAGATTCCTGTGTGATGGTGAGGACCCGAGGTCAGGGAGGTTAAGCAATCTGCCCGACGTCACCTAGCCACGAAGTGACAGCTGAGTACCCCTGCCAGGGCTGCAGCCCTGGACTCACACGCGCCTACGCTTTTAACTACACATTTTTACAATTTATACAGCAGTAGGGGAAACCTTCTCCTCTGAAAATAACTCTAGCAAAGTGTAGGTGTTGTTTTGGTAGAAACATTTCAGCTGCTGCCATAAAAATCTTCTCCCAAATGGCTCTGTGAGAGCAAAGCTGGGCAGGCTCTGCTTGTGTTTAGGATGCGTGCCTTATGGCTCAGCCACAACACAAATGATTTGTTTTCCTGGCCTGGTTGGCAAAGTGATTTCATTTCTGAATCTCTCTGAAGAAAGCGCCTAAACAAGTAAATTTCTTTGTAATTGGATGTTTAAAGAGGAACCACGTGGAAAAGTCACAATGGGAAGCCAGGTACGTTTTCATCCACTGAGTGATGCAGGGATTGGGGAGGGAGCTAAGTTATCAGTACTTGGGTAGAATTCACTAGATGGTTTTACTTCCTAGTATTTTGCTGGTTTTCATCAAGAAATTATTTTTATAATCATCTAAGGTCTATAAGGTGGATGTTTAGGAAAGTGGGTGTTCATCATTGTTCTTGGAGAACAGCAGATTAAGTCATGTTTCTTATATCTGAATAGAAGTAATGCCTCTTTTTCTGTAGAAAAGTACTTTTTCAAAGTTGAGTGTATGGTACTAATGAGAAGTCTAGGAAACTGTAAGATCAGAAATTTCTTAAGGTTCTGTGCATTCCAGTTTCTTTGACATATCAGGATAGTTTGGGCCATATATAGCAAAAATATAAAGTGTGACATAAAATGTAAAATAACTGTGAAAATTTGTGGGAAAAAAACCAGAATTAGGCACTCCATGATTTCACGGTATCATTAAGAGTCCAGGTTCCTGTCTTTCTGTCTCATCCTCCCAGTCGTGTGGCTTCCATTTTCAAGGTCACTCTGGGGCCAGATTAGTTTTGACCATCATATCTGCATCCAAATGTGCAGAGAAAGGAGCCCTCTTAGTGCAGACAGCTTGGTCAGTTTCTGCAGCCTTCCTGAATTCCATAAAACACTTGGGTTTGTATTTCACTGGCCAGTACTAACCTAGCTGCGAGAGAGCCTGGAAATGTGATGTTTAGTTGAGCATATTTGAGGCTGTCTTACTGATGAAGAAGAAAAGACTGGATATTGAGTGACGATGGGCAGTTTGTGCCACGTTTAGGACTGTAATGCATATGTCTCAACTGAAAATGTAGACATGTCGGTGTTAATGTTAAAAGGTGACTTTTGTTGGTTTATGTCATCGGCATCATCCTCAGTGTCTTTTGTGGCCTGATGTGCATCAGGACCTATAGAGATGTGCAGTATGCTTGACTCTGGCACCCTTTACTGGAGGAAGTAGTATTTGAGAAGCACACTTTCTTCATGTCATTCAGTAACTATTGATCAACTGTTGTGTGCCATGCACTGTGCCTGGGGTTACAACGTTTCCACATCTATTTGATCACCTCTTCCACCCCTGCTGCTGCTGCTGCTAAGTCACTTTAGTCATGTCCGACTCTGTGCGACCCCATAGACGGCAGCCTGCCAGGCTCCCCCGTCCCTGGGATTCTCCAGGCAAGAACACTGGAGTGGGTTGCCATTTCCTTCTCCAGTGCATGAAAGTGAAAAGTGAAAGTGAAGTCACTCAGTCGTGTCCAACTCTTAGTGACTCCATGGACTGCAGCCCACCAGGCTTCTCCGTCAATGAGATTTTCTACACCTCATGTAACTTACTAACACCTCAAGGAAGTGTACTGTCTTGTGGAGCTAGTTTGCTGAGTGTTTAACCTGGAGGTGCTCATTATAGGGGAAACTTTCATACCTGGAGTATGGAGTGAAACAGACTGTGTATCAATTGCCTACTCCTATAAAATCCATGTCAAAGTTTAATACTTTAAAACAATATACTTTTATTATTTATCATATTAATGCATTGGCTGGGTGGTTCTTGTGGTTTTGGCTGGGGTCTCTAGGGGCACATCTGTGGTCAGAGGTTGGCTGTGATATGGTTCTGCTGATCTTGGCTGGATGTGTTCCGTTAGGGAGCAGCTGGGGGCTGGCTGGTCAGTTGGTACCCTGGGATTTCCTCCACACGGTCTCTTCATCTGCAGCTGTCCCAAGCTTCTCATTGAGCTCAGATGGTGGTTCAGGAGGAAGAATGGAAGTGCATGAGGCCTGTTGAAGCCAAGGCTCCAAGTTAACAGAGCCTGACTTCCGCCAAAGCAAGTCACAAAATCGTCCCAGATTAAGCTGGAGGTCCAAGCTCCATCTCTCGTTGAAAGGAGCTGCCAGGTCACATTGCAAGGGGCATGGAGAGCTAAAGAAGGAGAGAAATGGGGCCATTTCAGGAGTCAATCTGCTGGTTTCCTAGGGAGGAGAAGTCTAGCCTGTACTGTTAGTCTGTACTTTTCTCCTTCCTTCTTTCCACCCAGCACCTCCAGTCAAAACTTCTATTCATTTAACTTCTTGGTAGCTTGTATATCAGTTGTCTGTACCTGCCTCAGTGTGTTGGGATTCCCAAGCTCAGTCACCAGCTGATGGGAAAGACTTTGGAGTACATGGGCTCTGCCCAAGGTCCTTTTGTGTTTAATTTTCAGTTTTGTTTCAGGTGTTGCAGAGGTGAAGATCTGATGCTATTTCTTTCTTTAATTTTTAAAATATATTTCTTCTTCTTATTTTGGCTGTGCTGGGTCTTAGTTGCTGTGCAGGCTCTTCTCTGGTTGTGGCGAGCAGGGGCTGCTCCCCGTTGTGAGCGTGGGCCTCTCATTGCAGTGGCCCCTCTCATGGAGCATGGGCTCTAGGCTGGGAGGCTTCAGTAGTTGCAGCTCCTGAGCTCTGGAGGATCGGTTCAGTAGTTGTGGCACACGGGCTTTGTTTTTCTTTGGCATATGGGCTTTTCCCAGACTGGGGATCAAACCCGTGTCTCCTGCCTTAGCAGGTGGGTTCTTTACCCCTGAGCCACTGTGGAAGCCCCTTATAGTATTTCTTGACTGATATATTCTGTGATGTGCAACCCTCTGAATGTGCAGTCTCCTCATCCATAAAATGGGCACATGGCGATCCGATCTTAGTGTATTTAAGAAATCATCTAAAACACCCCACCACTGCTCATAATAACTAACGCTGACATGGACTAACCCTGTGCTGGGTGTAGTTCTTCACAAACCTGTGAGGTAGGTATGGTGCTACCAGGGCCCAGAAAGGTTAAATGACAAAAAGGTTTAATGACAAGTCAGGGTGATGCAGACAGCTCTAGCCAGCTGAGTCACTTAAAAATGAGAGAAATAAAGGTCTTATTTTGACAGAATTGAGAGGGATGGGAACAATGACTTAGACTTTTAAAATGAAGTTTGGATTTTTAGTACAGAGCCTGCCCTGACGATTTACATAGCTGTTTCTTGCAGGTGCATTTGACATTCAGAAGCAATCAGGTTGTATTCTCTGTTCTTTGAGGGATTACTGGGCTCTGCGCATCTTGAAGGTTACATCTGCAATCAGCATTAATTTCATCATTAACCATCCTTCATATTAGTTACCGCGTTGTTCCTTTTCTGTTTTTCTTCTGTTTTTGAGACTACTTGGGTTTTAGTGGCGATGATAAGTTGTGAGATTAGACGGGACAGCTCAAGTTCATTGTTCAAGAAGCCGTATTAGACACAGAGAGTGAACTTGGAGCTCGGTTGAGCCATGTGGGTTGCTAATCCAGTATCCCTGAGCACTGTGCTCTGTCCTTCCCCATTTTAGTCCGAAGTGCCTGTTGAACCGGTGTTGGTGAAGAAGGCACAGGGCGTTAAATGGGAGTGATTTTCACATTACATTTTACGATTCACTTAAGGGAGTCGCACTAAACTGCTTGAACAAAGGGAGAAATTCCCCTGGAAGCCAAGGTCAGAGAAAATCATATGGAGAAAAAGACAAATAAGTGATGCCCATTTGCTTTTATTAATATATTTGTCTTAGTTCCTTTGGGCTGCTGTAACAATATCCTGTGAACTAGGAGACTTATAAACAGACATTTATTTCTCATAGTTCCTGAGGTTGGAGCTCTGAGAATGCCAGCATGTTCGAGGGAGCGTTCTCTCCTGGGTGCAGACCTCTCCTTGTATCATCCTGTGGTAGTAAGGGCTGGTGAACTCTCTGGAACCTCTTTTATAAGAGCATCTTGTGCTCCATCCTCATGACCTAAGCACCTCCCAATCACCTTTCCTTCTAATATCAGCATCTTTGGTGTTTCAGGAATACTGAGGGGACACAGACATTCAGATCATAGCAATATTCAAACAGATTTTTAAAAAGTCATTCATTTCATGTAGAGTGGCTGTAACTTAAAAGCCCTTTGCTGCAGCAGTATTCAAGAAAACAGAGCAATTCTTGAGATGTTGCCCAATCAGAACGTTAAAATGTGGATTAGAGGAACCATGAGCCTGGTTGTGACTACATTTTGGTTGGTGTCATGTGGATAAGGAGCGGCAGACTTTTTTTTTCCAATTCTTAGTGATTGAAATATTGGGATTTTTTAAGCAGAGAGGAGAAGAAACTATAAAGGAATTCAGGACACTGCACTTAATTTTCTGGCTTCTAGAGAATCACATGAGTTTAAAACACTCCTTAATTGGCTGCATTTTGAATTAAAGAAAAACAGAAGGAGCTTTTCTTTTCACCTATATAAGAACTCATAAGAAATCTCTTTATCTTGTAATTCACAGGTCAGAGGATTGAGTTTGAACAAATAAGTATTCACCCACATATATTTATAAAATACTAGTAAAAACTAATTTATGTGGAATTCTTGCTGTGTGCTGTGTACTATTTTAGTGTTTTACTGAAATAACCACTTTATCCTCACAATAGCCCCTTGAAATAAATACTGGCATTATTACTATTTTTATAAATGAAGAAACCAAGGCACAGAGATCTTAAGTAACTTGCATAAAGTACACAGCAAGGGAGTTGCAAAGTTAATATTCAAATTCAAACTATTTTAATCAGTACCCTACAGAATTTCCCCAGAGTGAGTCATTCAGATACTACCTTATTATTTTTGCCATTCTTCTATTCTTCTATTTTTATGTCATATTTTTCACTTTTGTTTAACCACAAACATAAATGTATTTTAAAAGGCAACCTTAGATCATTACCTTGGAAAACTATCTTGTGCCACAAATTGTTGAGATAGCCAATAAAAATTTTAAAATGCAGACTAAATAGTGTCATCCAATCCTAAGTAGTTGCCAGTTCTATTGAAACTCAAGTCAGAGACCTGCCTTCACTGTCCGGGGAGAGAAAGAGGAGAGAGAGCCAAGATTAGAGTGAATTTGAAGACAAAGTTAGGGCTGTCTTTAATGTCATCCAAAGGGGTGTGTGTGTGTGTGTGCACGCGCATGTGTGTGGTAGTGAGCGAGATGGATAGCCTACTTTCTTGATTCCATGGGAATCACTTGTTTAAGACATGGAGATGTGGTGCTATCTTCAGAGTTAAGGAAAGTTAAGCAGAAGATACCGAGATGAATTCAGGCCTTTTTCAGTTCAGCCTGTCCAAGGAAAGCTATTGTCTGAATTATTAACCCTAAAGTCACTTAGTAATTCTTCTGGTTCTAGAAGATCTTCTAGGTTGCTTTGTGGAAAGGACTGTGAGTAGTTTTTTTTTGCTTTTTCACTAAAGTTATTATGTATAGAAGAAAGTATAATTACCCCTGAACTTAAACCAAGCTACTTAGAAAATGGCCTTACATTAAGTCTTGCTTCAACCTTGACACATACCTAGTGGTTTGAAACATTAGTGTGTTAGTCCTCTTTCATACAGATCTATCTTATCTCTATCTATCTATCTATGTATATTGCTCTTCATCATTAATTTAGAGTTGTTATATTTTGATTATGGTAAGAAAAGCAGAAGGGGCTTTTCATCTCCCAGTTTAACCTTAATGATGAAACTCCATGTGTTTTTAAGTAATGAAGAGGGATCTTCTTTTTAATTCACAGGCCCCTTAAAAGCAGTTCATAGATATCATTAAGACTCATCAATGTGAACAATAATCTGCATCTGAAGTTTTTACTGATTACCTGATCACATAATTTCTACATGTTTTAATTTCATTTTTGGGTGTTTCTTAGATTATATGGATTCTTAATCAAGATGAATCTATAAGCAGTGCCCTTTTTACACAGGGTAAGAGAATGCTACTTGACAAAAGTTTTAGTGAGATGATGAATGAAACCGGCTGCATCTTACCCAGAATCCCTATTTCCATTTTAAAATGTTACAAATATTAAATGTTAATATAGCTGCAAATAGGCAGCATGATGTGGAATGTAACTTATGGGGCTGGTAAACTATTTCCTGTTCAGTGTGCCAGTGAACTTTGGAAAACTTCTAATAGATGTTAGGCCTAGTTAGCTGCTCAGAGTTTGAGAACAGAGGTAGGCAGCTTGGGAAAGAACAAGGGAACATCTGTCTGCACTGAAACTGCTGTGGGATTGTATCTCCAAGGGGCTAGCGCTCCACTCCAGTTGGGACAGCATGGTGGGCTGGATGGGCCGCTGTTCGGTAGCAAAACAGAGACCTCTTCATCTGCAGGTTCACGTAAGGTGACGTGGTATGCTTTGTCTGATCAGTAAACTGTAGTGAGGGCTGGATTCAGCTGGGGTTCGTTTATTTAGGCATAATTGATTTACAGTTGTGTTACGTTCTGCTGTGTTAATTAATACAGCAAAGTGATTTTATATATAAAATGGTTTCTCTTAGGAAACTGGACACAGTTCTGTGTGCTGTCCAGCAGGCCCTTGCTGTTCATCCCTTTTGTGTTTCAACGCTTCCATCTGCTAACCCTGGCCTCCCATGCCGTCCCTCCCCAGGCCCTCCTCCTTGGCAACCATAGTCTGGTCTCTCTCTCTCTGTGTCTGTTTGTTTTTCATAGATAGGTTCATTTGTGTCCTATTTTAAATTCCATGTATAAGTGATATCGTGCGGCATTTGTCTCTTTCTGATGTTCCTAGTATGGTACTCCGTAGCTGCATCCATGCCGTTACAAATGGCCTTATTTCATTCTTACTTAGATGCAGTCTGTGGCTAGGCTTTAGAAACCAGAACTGGCTCTGGAAGTGTGTCCTGGTTTCAGAAATAAGCTCAGTGAAGGTCAGGGTAGTTAGAATCTCTAGGGCATGGACCACATTTGTTTACTCACCAGTGGGCACCCGGCATCTGACATAGTACTAGGTGCATGGCAGGCACTCAGGATTTAAATAATGTGTCAGATCAATGAGGGAACCAAGTTATATTGCGCAGCTAATGTTTTTGGCATCATAAATCATTTTTGCTTGGTGAGAGGAAACCCTAGCAGAACTGGTGTGTGTGTGTATTAGAGCTTTCTGAAGAAATAGAATCAGTTAGTTTGGGGAACTGAAAAAGAAAACAGAGAGTTATCTTGCAGTGAGTGGTGGGTTTCCCATAATACGTTTCTCTGATTGAAAGAGATATTTTCAAGCTCTTTTTAGACACAGAGAAAGAGATTATGACTTCTGTCCCTTTCCTTTCTGTCTGTGCAGGAAGAAAGAGCCTGTCAGGATTTAGAACAGAGAGAAGCTATGTGGAAAACATAGTTTTCTTCTAGACTGTGGGTCTCGAGGATTAATAGAACATACTAGGAAATAAGGTTCTTTCTCTTGGGAAATTACTAGCGCTGGAAGCTTGAAATAGCATGAGAAGGCCTTTCATTGGAGGCAGGTCTTCAGGCAGTGTGCCCGAGAGGGTGTGAGCCCGAGGGAGGGAAATGGAAGGAAGGGCAGAGCTGTGGTGGTGAGCAGCTGAACCAGAGTGACTGGGGTGGAAGGCGCCCTGCGTGTTCTCAGCACCCACTGTGTGCCAGGCCACGTGACATACGCGTCAATATTAACTGTTATTTTGGATGTGTTCTATTTTTCTGAGAGACGCTATTATCCTCATTTGACACATAAGGAATCTGAAGTTTATTAGGATGCCTGTGATTAGTCTAAAGACATGTTAATAGCTAGAACATATAATGGGGCTGAGGTTTGAACCCAGGCCTGTCTGATTCAAAAATTCAAATTCTTTTCCCAGGTGAAGCCATTCCTGACCTTTATTATGGTTGTATTCTGTATTTAGCAATTATCTCAAGTGCTTCATAGCATTTACCAATTGTAAAGGAAGAGTTCTGCTTTTACAGGGAAGGTAATGTTGGATTGCAGACTCAGTGTTTAGATTTTCAGCCACGTGTGTGTGTGTGTGTGTGTGTGTGTGTGTGTGTGTGTGTGTGTGGAATAGGGGATATCCAGGTGGTCCAGGTCCTTCATAGTCAAAGCATGCTCCCAGGACTGGCCACATCAGCATCACTCGTGAACTTGTTAAAATGCAAGATCTCAGGCCCCACAGCCAACCTCTTGCACAGTCTGCATTTTTCAGCAAAATTCCCTTGGTGATTTGTGTGCACACGAAAGCTTGAGAAGCTCTGTGGAAATGACTGTGATGATTCCCACGCAGCTGTTTGAGAGGCTGACATGTCATGTCAGAGCAATACTAGTCGGTGACAGTCGTGAGTTACTATCCCAGTTTATTGAGTGCTTACTATATGCCAGATGATATAGTGTTTTATGTAGATTTTCTTATTTTAAAAATTTCACTTACCCAGTGCTGTGGTGATTTTGATCCTCTATTAAATGTGAGAAATCTGAACCATAGAGAGGTTAAGTAACTCACCTGAAATTAAAGAACTCTGATGCCAACCCAGGTATGTCAGGTTCCAGCTTCATGCTGTCCAGCTTAACTACACACTAGATCACCAGTGTCTGGTCAGGATAAGAGAGCTTGAATTATACCACAGATGTGTGTGTGTGTGTGTGTGTGTGTGTGTGTGTGTGTGTGTGGAATGGGGGATATCCAGGTGGTCCAGGTCCTTCATAGTCAAAGCATGCTCCCAGGACTGGCCACATCAGCATCACTCGTGAACTTGTTAAAATGCAAGATCTCAGGCCCCACAGCCAACCTCTTGCACAGTCTGCATTTTTCAGCAAAATTCCCTTGGTGATTTGTGTGCACACGAAAGCTTGAGAAGCTCTGTGGAAATGACTGTGATGATTCCCACGCAGCTGTTTGAGAGGCTGACATGTCATGTCAGAGCAATACTAGTCGGTGACAGTCGTGAGTTACTATCCCAGTTTATTGAGTGCTTACTATATGCCAGATGATATAGTGTTTTATGTAGATTTTCTTATTTTAAAAATTTCACTTACCCGGTGCTGTGGTGATTTTGATCCTCTATTAAATGTGAGAAATCTGAACCATAGAGAGGTTAAGTAACTCACCTGAAATTAAAGAACTCTGATGCCAACCCAGGTATGTCAGGTTCCAGCTTCATGCTGTCCAGCTTAACTACACACTAGATCACCAGTGTCTGGTCAGGATAAGAGAGCTTGAATTATACCACAGAGTGCTGCCAGTTCACAAATAATATTCTCTGACATGTATGTTACTGATTCTAAATGGTGAGACAAAAATAATCTCTTTTAAATGATATCTGATATTGATAACAACCTTTCTACCTTTTACTGATAGTTATTAATAACATGATTCAGTAATTCTGATCATATTGACAAACTGCCTTTTTAATACTGATAATCAGTGATATAATAAAAGATGTTGGAGGCGGGTAGAGTGAAGAGTTGGAGGAACATTGCTGAGTACGTAAGTTCAAGTGATGGTTTTTGTTGTTTGTTTCTCAGTGTATTCCTTTTTTTGTTTTGTCAATTTTTGTTTGTTTGCTTTTTGTTTCCCTAGGTGGATGATGTGTGTGGGCTGAAACACTTGCAGTGTTTGTGAGAATGTCATTACCATGCTTTAAAAAAATGTCCTCTGCTAATTTGTTCTCTGTTCCTTAGAGCAAGCAGTGTGCTGTCTGGAATAGGTTTACTGGGCTGCGGGCTTTCAATGTGGTTGGAAGGACCAAGGGCACTATTCTTTTTTTTTTTGATCCGTAGACTTTGGGGATTAAAAGGGAAGCAAAAACTACAATTTTTGTGTGTTTTGAGGATTTGCAGGAGAGGAAGAACAGAGGAGGCAGATCTGTCTGAACCTGAACATTTGCGTATTTATCCTGTCACAGTAAATGAATGGCAGAAAGTGAAGAGGAACTAAAAAGCCTCTTGATGAAAGTGAAAGTAGAGAGTGAAAAAGTTGGCTTAAAGCTCAACATTCAGAAAACAAAGATCATGGCCTCTGGTCCTATCACTTCATGGGAAATAGATGGGGAAACAGTGTCTGGCTTTATTTTTGGGGGCTCCAAAATCACTGCTGATGATGACTGCAACCATGAAATTAAAAGATGCTTACTCCTTGGAAGAAAAGTTATGACCAACCTAAATAGCATATTGAAAAGCAGAGACATTATTTTGCCAACAAAGGTCCATCTAGTCAAGGTTATTGTTTTTTCAGTGGTCATGTAAGGATGTGAGAGTTGGACTGTGAAGAAGGCTGAGCACCAAAGAATTGATGATTTTGAACTGTGGTGTTTGAGAAGACTCTTGAGAGTCCCTTGGACTGCAAGGAGATCCAACCAGTTCATTCTGAAGGAGATCAGCCCTGGGATTTCTTTGGAAGGACTGATGCTGAAGCTGAAACTCCAGTACTTTGGCCACCTCATGCGAAGAGTTGACTCATTGGAAAAGACTGTGATGCTGGGAGGGATTGGGGGCAGGAGGAGAAGGGGACGACCAAGGATGAGATGGCTGGATGGCATCAGTGACTCAATGGCCATGAGTTTGAGTGAACTCTGGGAGTTGGTGATGGACAGGGAGGCCTGGTGTGCTGCGATTCATGGGGTCACAAAGAATTGGACATCACTGAGCAACTGAACTGAACTGAACTGAATCCTTTCTTATATATCTAGATAATCATAAGTAGATTTAACATATTATTTAGAGCTACTAGGAGGAAACATGCTATAGAAGTATATTAAAGGACTTTGGAAAGAATGGCATTTACTTTAGAAACAGAACCTTTATTCATATTCACTATTCTGTAGTATTAGTATTAATATTGTAGTAACACTGTGTATCTTGCTGGGGTTGCTTATATGGCAGTGTCAACAATATAAAGCTTCCTGTACTAACTAACTGGGGCTTCCCTAGTGGCTCAGATGGTAAAGAATCTACCTGCAATATAGGAGACCTGGGTTCGATCCCTGGGTTGGGAAGATCCCTTGCAGAAGGGAAAGGCTACCCACTCCAGTGTTCTAGCCTGGAGAAGTCCATGGGGTCACAAAGAGTTGGACATGATATGATTTTCACTTTCACTTTCCTGGTGGCTCAGAGGTTAAGAATCCACCAGCCAAGGCAAGAGACACGGGTTCTGTCCTTGGACTGGGAAGATCCTCTGGAGAAGGGAATGGCAACCTGCTCCAGTATTCTTGCCTGGAAAATCTCGTGGACAGAGGAGCTTGGAGGCTTTCAGTCCATGGGGTCTCAAAAGAGTAAGACATGACTTAGCAACTAAACAACAAGAACCAACTAATGTTTTTAAAATGCCAAAATATAACCCTTTTCTTGTTCTCAGTAAAAATTTTTGTATTCTGCTTTACCCTTCTAAAAAGGTGTTTTGTAAATTCACAGACCTTTCCTGTGAGGTGCTGGTGTTTAAAAACTGACTCTGAGAAGGGAGAAGGGCACGGAGTTGGGTTTGTATTGTCCACTGGTTCCTGTGGTCTGAATATTCCCCCTGTGACTGGAGATGGGAAGAGATGCACCCAGTTTTCTTCTGTAGGAGCTGCAAGTCATCTCAGCACATCAGTGATACAAGCACCAAGAGGTTTGAAAGGGAAAAGGCAGTTAGTGGGGCATAGTGGAGAGAGAACTGAAGCACATAAACAATAATAATCAGCATAAGGTGGGAGGTGGGGTTCTCTTGCAAACACTTTAAGCAGAAGTGTCTGTTCGCTTCCCTGAAACTCTGGATATTAAAAAAATGCTGAAAGTGGGGGAAAACTTTACTAAAAGTTAGAAATGGCTATAATCCAAAGGACTGAAGAATATCTACCAAATTTGGTGGTATTTGGAGCAAACCCAGGGAAAATCAAAGTATGTCTCTCTTAAAACCCCTGGAGGCACAGACTCTGCCAGACCAAAGCCTTTGCAAGGAAGAGAGAGGTTGGAGGCATAGGTGGGTCTCTGGGCGGCAGCCCCTGTTTCTGGTTTGATCTTTTCGTTGTTTCTTGATTATTTAATAACCCCCATGTTTCTTCTTCCTTTTCCTTCTATAATTTAGGTTTATGTTGTATTTTTTACTTGTTTGTGGTAATAAATTACTATAACTGTGAATAATAATATAAAAAAATTCTCTGCTCATTGATTTATTAACTTTAGACAGGGCCTGTTGGCTTCTAGATATGAAGATTTAAATAAATAGCACATTTGTATTCCTCCCATCTTTTCCTCCAGCCTTCTTGATTATTTTACTTATTATTTTTGTATTATTGAGATGTATAATATGTTCTTTTTTTAATAGTTACTGTACCTTTTGTTTTTTTTCTGGCTTTATTGAAATGTAATTGACATTAAAATGTAACATTGTATAAATTTTATGTGTATGAATAGGATGCATAATATACATATATATTGTGAAATGATTGCTATAGTAAGGGTACTTAGCACAGTCATCACTTCATAATGTTACCGTTTTTAAAGTTGAAATATAGTTGATTTACAGTGTTGTGTTAATTTCAGGTGTACAGCAATTTAATCAAATACACACACACACACACACACACACACACACACACACACACACGTTGTTTTAGTCACTAAGCCATGTCTGATTGTTTTGCGACTCCATGGACTGTAGCCTGCCAAGCTCCTCTATCCATGGGATTTCCCAGGCAAGAATACTAGAGTGGGTTGGCATTTCCTTCTCCAGGGGATCTTCCTGACTCAGGGATGGAACTTGTGTCTCCTTCATTGGCAGGAAGATTCTTTACCATCTGAGCCACAAGGGAAGTCTACAGATGTTTCCTTTATGGGTTATTACAAAATATTGAGTGTTGTTTCCTGTACTATACAATATGTCCTTGTTTATATATAGTAATATGTCAGTGTTAATCCTGAACTCTGAATTTATTCCTCCTTCCTCTACCCCACAGCATTACTATTTGTGTGTGTGGTGAGAAGATTTATAACGTTTTCATTACAGTCTGCATGTTATAATTGTTTGACTTCCATTTCATATTTAAATAATTATGTTGCAAAAACCAGAACAAAAGAAAATGTCAAACCAGGAAGCCTAACAAAATGGAATAATAGAATTAAGATGAACCACGTGGTTATTAGAAACCACAACATAAATGGAATAAACTCATTCATTAGAAGGAAACTGTACTTAGCATATGAGTCATTTAAAACAAAGTGATTACAAGTAAATGTAAACTGAAACAGCAGCGGTTGTAATTAATATGGAAGATGGAGAGAGTTTTTACTTTTATGAGTTTTGGCTATTGATTTCATGCCTTCTATGGTCTGAACTTTTAAAATAAACTTGTGTTGCTTTCACGATTAATTTTTAAGACATCCCAGTCTATATGTATTTGTGATACCAGGACACAGATACATGTTCTTCATAGGAAACAGTGACTCTGTTTAACTTCCTGCTTTTGCTATAGAGCAAGTCCTTAGTAGTAGTGGCTGAAAGAATGTGCACGTAAATATATATGTAGCTTTTCCTTAATCATGATATTTGCTGAGGGGCTGGAGTCTGTATTTTTCTAATATAGCCTTGTGACCTGATTTTTTAAATAAGCAGTTGTATTGCTGTTTTATGGGTGTTGAAATACCATCCCATGCTTCCTGGATCATTTCTTAATTAAAATAATTTTCTCAACCTATTATAGTTGAGAGAATATTATGCTTATAGTTCAGTAGAATCTGGATTCATGAATGAAGATGTAGTTTTTAAATTAAAGGTTAACTATCTTATTAGAAGGATAAGGGGAATAAACCTCATTGTAGAAAGATGTTGATCTTTAAAGGGACATGAGCTGGAAAAATGACTTGTGTGCAGTAGTTCTGGAGTAGTCAGGGCAGATGAGTGAGGGGTCAGTGTGCCTCAGTTATTTCAGTGGAGCAGCTGTGAACCGCCCATTGTTTTCATTACAGTCTGCATGTTATAATTGTTTGACTTCCATTTCATATTTAAATAATTATGTTGCAAAAACCAGAACAAAAGAAAATGTCAAACCAGGAAGCCTAACAAAATGGAATAATAGAATTAAGATGAACCACGTGGTTATTAGAAACCACAACATAAATGGAATAAACTCATTCATTAGAAGGAAACTGTACTTAGCATATGAGTCATTTAAAACAAAGTGATTACAAGTAAATGTAAACTGAAACAGCAGCAGTTGTAATTAATATGGAAGATGGAGGGAGTTTTTACTTTTATGAGTTTTGGCTATTGATTTCATGCCTTCTATGGTGTGAACTTTTAAAATAAACTTGTGTTGCTTTCACGTTTAATTTTTAAGACATACCAGTCTATATGTATTTGTGATACCAGGACACAGATACATGTTCTTCATAGGAAACAGTGACTCTGTTTAACTTCCTGCTTTTGCTATAGAGCAAGTCCTTAGTAGTAGTGGCTGAAAGAATGTGCACTTAAATATATATGTAGCTTTTCCTTAATCATGATATTTGCTGAGGGGCTGGAGTTTGTATTTTTCTAATATAGCCTTGTGACCTGATTTTTAAAATAAGCAGTTGTATTGCGGTTTTATGGGTGTTGAAATACCATCCCATGCTTCCTGGATCATTTCTTAATTAAAATAATTTTCTCAACCTATTATAGTTGAGAGAATATTATGCTTATAGTTCAGTAGAATCTGGATTCATGAATGAAGACGTAGTTTTTAAATTAAAGGTTAACTATCTTATTAGAAGGATAAGGGGAATAAACCTCATTGTAGAAAGATGTTGATCTTTAAAGGGACATGAGCTGGAAAAATGACTTGTGTGCAGTAGTTCTGGAGTAGTCAGGGCAGATGAGTGAGGGGTCAGTGTGCCTCAGTTATTTCAGTGGAGCAGCTGTGAACCACCCATCTATCCTGAAAACCTGCTTTTCCACCTAAATGAGAACAGAAGGATGTCAGGATTGCTGGCTGTGCAGGACTCTGGGACTGGAGAGAGGAGGAGGTGAAGAGCGGGGGAGTTGGGTTCTACATGTGGTTTGCTGGAGGGATCTGACTCACTTTCCTCCCCTGGTGTCTGCTTGTAGAGTTGTTGAAATGTACACATATGGATGCAGTGGGTGCTGGGTTTGGGTGGTGGCTACTCCTGCCTTGGTGTTGGTATCTTGGCTGGGGTGCCCTCTCTGTAGGATATGTTGGCTGAATGTTCATCTCTGAGGTCTGATGTTCAACTCTGGAGGGCAGATGGGTGACCTGGTGCAACCACATGCCCACCAGAGCAGCTGCAGGGGCTCCAGCAGAAGGTCCAGCTGCTTGAGGGTGTCCCGTGTTTGCCAGCATAATGGGTGGAATGAAGGAGACGCTCATGAAATACATGTATAGCCCATTTCTCATATTTCTGTTTTTAAAATATGTTTACTGTTTATTGATATTGAATAATCTAGAAATTGATCACACTGGAATTTTGTATAGATTAGTACAAATTGGAGGTAGATGGGAAGCTTTGTAATCTAAGGGCTTTTCTAAGTGCTTTGAAAAGTCATCACAGTGTCAGGTATGTTGCATAAAAACGGGCAAGTGAATCTAAAATTATTAGCACTTCCCAAGTCTGTCTGAAAAAATATAATTCCCTCTGGATGCCCCCCAAATAAAGGGTCGCATGGATGCAGTGCATAAACCATTTTTTAAAGTTTCTGCTGTATGGTGCTGGGAGCCAGCATGGGGAATCCCGCCTGTGGCAAAGGTCATGAGGAAGGGGGCCTGGCAGAAAGCAAAGGCTGAGATCAGGCCTCAGGGGTACCCCTGGATTTTCCTGAGCATCTCCTTCCAAAACCAGAGTCTGCCTGCTTTATTGCGCTATGCTTTCCACCTACTCTTCTGACATAACAGGGGGCTATCCCGACCACCTTTCTCTGGAAAGAGTGAACTTAGAGCTCCAGTTAGCAGTCTCCTGCATATAAAAGGAGTGTCTCAGCTCAGACCCCTCTGATGGGTCTCTAACTCGCCTGACAGAGACTTTTACAACTTGTGATTGTTTACAGCCCCTCAACCATGAGAGGCACGAAGCGTAAAACATCTTAAAGATATAGAGCCTTTTAGAGCTAAGAATTAGCTTGGTGATGGGTTTTACTGTTGAGTCAATGACTGCTGCCAGGCCTCCATATTCTTTATCTTTTAGGCCCCTGGAGGATATTAATCAATGTAATTGGGATATAGAAAAAGGAATATAGTAGTTTTGATGTTAGCAACACTAGCTTTTTGAGTTAGTGAACTTTCTCTTTGTTATTCCTCTTTCCTTGTTATAGATTGTTGTGTCCTGGCTGTATAAGAGTGTAACCATAATTAGTGCTTTCTGAGAGTGGCACCAGACTTTAGTAAGAACAGCACTTTTAAGGTAAGTAAGTTTTCTGGTTGACGGACCCTTATCAGAAAGGGCTATAAAATGCTAATAGGCCTCCTGGCCAGAAGATGATGTCAATCACCTAAGACTTGTGTATACAGCTAGGTATGCAGAGAGAAAGCCTGGTATTGATAAGAGTCAGGGCTGCTGATGCTGCATAACTTTGTATTATCCATTGATCTCTATGCACAACCATAAGTATAAAAAGCTTTCCCGGACAGTAAAGGATGGACCAGTCATTGGAAAGACTGGTTTCCTCCGTGTGATCTTTTCTCCTTCTTTTCTGGCTGAATTCCCATCTGGAGCGTGGAGGCTCACCATGTCTTCTTACTTGCCCTGGCTTCTAAGACCCATGCGATAGGGAGCCCCAGGCGAGGCACCCTCTGCTATTCAAGCAGGTGCCGGTGGCCTATGCAGGTGGTGCAAGTTTCTTGTCTTGAGACTTTATTAGCTTTCCACGTAAACCAAGTTATTCAGTCTCTTTCCTCCTCTAAATTTCCTACTACACTATTCTTTCCTAATCTCTTTATATTTCTAACTAAGTAGTCCTTTCCCAGATGCCAACTCCATCCCTGCTTCGAATTCCCTGGATCCACCGGGGCTGGACCCCAGCAGTATAGAATTCTACTGACATTACTATAGATTGACCACCCTAAAACTTCACCCTGAAGCCTTGTTTTGTGTAGTATTTTACACTCTCTGGTACATTTTGGGAAAAGCTAACCTTTAAAAAAAATTGCCATGCTAGTGCTTTGGGCAGATAAATCAGGTGACTTGTAAGTGTGTGTGTGTTAGTATTTTAATTTGATGGAGAATTAAAATCCTCTTGAGATATATTTCTAGGACCAAAGTATCCACATTTTACTATCTGTGCAAGGAATATAATCTCCAGAACTCACTCGAGCTATTAGTTCTTGTCTGTTTTTCTTTCTATCAGCACTGCTGGTAACTTAAGAGTTTAAAAAATCTACTTTCTTTCTTGAATCCTGAAGGTGTTACAGAGGGAAATGGGCAAAAGGTGGCAGCCAGATGGGGGGTTGAAACAAAACTCTTCGCAGCCCAGAAGTTATCCCAGTTCCTGAATGGACAGTCATTTGGGCTTTCCATTAGGTTTATAGCTTGAATTTTTGTAGCCTTCGCTGTAGAGAAATTAAAGATTTATTGGAAGGACGAGTTCTGGTGTAGGATTCAAATTTTCCTGTTCCTGCTGAGAAGCGCTAGCCTCTGGTCAAGTGGCACTTCTCATGTGCGGGGCATTTACTCATTCATAGGCAGATACTTGGCGAGATGCCGGCCAGAAGCATTTGCTATATCTGTCGTTCTGCTTGGAATAGTGAAAAGAGTCTCTCTCGGCCACTGTGTCTGGATGTTTTGCTGTGGCTATGGGCGCGGTTTGTCCAGCATCTCACTTTGTGGCCGAGGGCTGGGACGCTGCAGGGAGAGTCCTCACGTTTGCTGGCTGTGTGGGGCTTGCTCATGCCGAGTCTCCCTTCTGGAAAGAGTGAGCTTATCCTTGCAGTTCTCAGCCTGCACCAGGCACGCTTCAAGATCCTCTTTCTGACCGGGTGAAGTTTACAGCCTGCTCCCCGCTTTTCAGGTAAGAGCACATACTGAAAAACGGGTTTATGAGTGGAAGTTAAGGTTTACAAAGGGGAGTCATCTTGGTGTTTCTTTTTTTATAGCTTGAGGTAGGGCTGGCACAGTTTTATTTTTGTGGTTCCTGAAGGTAAGCAGGTATAGGTTTATGCAGTGGCAGGAAAAAAAAAAAACACTTGAAAATACTTCTCTGTTTTTAAATTTGTTAGACCACTCAGACTTTTCATGACGATTATTTTATTACTGATTTTTTCCCTTAGATTTTCTAATAAGGGAGAAGCCTAAGACAAAATTGAGGCAACAAAGTATATCAGACACTATTGTTTTATGGTAAATCCGGTTTTAATTAGATACAGATTTATTTTGATGTCTTTTTTTTAATAAATTTTCTAAACCTGACTGAAACTCCAATTTTTCAATAAGGCATTTATTGGTATGATTCAATTGGCTGGTAGGATTTTTGTGTGTCTGTATTTTAACATTTTACATATTAAAAAAATTAACCACCTATATAGGGATATATGAGAAATCTCTGTACCTTCTGCCAAGTTTTGCTTTGAATGTAAACCTACTGGAAAAAATAAAATCTAGCAAAAAAAAAAAAAAATCAGCCAGTCTCTTGAAAATGTTTTCTATGACTTCCTTAGCATGATGCAATACTGCACAAAAAGTGCTTTTCCTTTATGCACGAATTATTACAAAAATAGATTCATTTTGTTTTTAATAATTAGTAATCAAAGTATGAGACATATTTCAGTGTCATGTTTTGATTACCTCCTTTTAAAAAATTTTATTTTTATCATTCCTTTCTTTTTATGAGCAAGTGATACTAGTTTTTATTTATGGCTTTGATGCAACATCAGCTTTTCTTTTTTGGTGACACTATGGCATGTGGGATCTTAGTTCCCTGACCAGAGATCAAACCCGGGCCCCCTGCAGGGAGAGGGCAGCACCGTAACTGCTGGACACCAGGGGAGTCCTTGATTGCCACTTTTTAAAAAACGATCTTAAGACAGGCAAAATGATTATTTTTAAAAGTCTCTTCCTAAATAAGAGAGAATGAAAATATACTTTTTACTTACTGTCTTGGAAGTGTACTTATTGTTTTGGAAAGTTGATTGGACAATATGTAAAATTCCTGAAATAAAAGTGGAAATCAGTAACTTAAAAGTTGTTTTGGTAACCATATTTTTAAAGGCCACTTTTCACAAAGTTACACGTATGTATAGACAAAGAAGTGAAGCTGAAGTATGAAACTTGCGCTGAGTACAGAGTAGTTGACTTAAGGTGGCTTTAGAAAAATATCTGTGTACTTTGTTTTGTCAGCTTAGTATCTTTCAAGAAATGCTATTATAAGAGAAAATGTTAAACCTTTAGTTTTGTATCAACCATGACTAGCCACTGATATTTGAGCATAAAACAGTTTCTGTTATGATGACTGAAATAAACAAAACATGGTCTTTAAAATACACTTATTCTAGACAAATGTACACATGATAATGTGAATAAATAAACAACATTCTATGGCTGTTTTAAAGATCAGTAAATAACTTTCCCAGATGTCTTGCAACTGAATGGGGGGCAATAGCCGCAGAATTCTTCTGATTGTACCCTTTGAAGAGAACATTTTCTACTCCTTTTACGGAAAAGAGCAGTTATCAATACATGCAAAGTGATCCCCTCTCCAGAGATGCGTGGGGTATTTCTAGAGCCACTGGAGAATATGAAACTTCCCAAAGTGCTCACAGCAGGTTGCAATGTGTTGACCGTGGTGGACTCTCCAAGGTGGCAGGGGTCCAGGCAGCTTCCGTTCCTAGGTGGGGGCAAGGTCACAGCATTGTAGGGAGGAAGTGACTGTCAGGGAAAGGTGCTTCCAGGAGACAGGAGGTCAAGGCTTCCCGTTGCTCACCTGGTTTCCTGTAGCTGTCCTCTCTGTCGGAGGTTAAAGCTGCTACTTGGAAAGGCTTTGGTCCCCAGGGCTCAGCTGCAGACTCGTCGTAAGATCACACCAGATCATCTGTGGTTTGGTTGAACAGCAAATTCTAACACAGCAGGTGTGGGCTGCAGCCTGGGATCCTGCATTTCTACAAGCCCCAGGGCTGCCGATGTTGCAGGTTCTGGGGCTACTCTGCCAAACACCTCCCAGAGTGTTATTTTTAACTTAATGAATGTTTTGTAGTTTGTGCTAAGCAATGAGTTTGTGAGGTAAATGGCAGAGAACGTGATCAAGGTGAACCCACTGGCTGTAGACAGCGGCCTCACAGGTAATGTGATAGGTGATGGTTTGAGGGGAGGAAATGTGAGGCTTTGTAACCTCTCACAAGCCTCCCCAGCGATCCTTTTGTAGGACTCATTCTGTTGGCAGCCTTGGCCCTGACTTCTCAGGACAAACCTCTCATCCACTGTCTCCATCTGCCCCACAGGAGCCTTTTTAACGTGTGTCAGGTTTGATTTGCATCTTGCTCCTGCATCTTCTAACAGCATCCTCTCTCCAACCCGGCTCAGAGGTCCTCCACTACAGCTCCGTGTGAATTTTAATTTAGAAGTCATCTGTGGGGAGCTACTTCTTTCCTTCATATAACACACATTTTCCCAATGTAATCAACCAGTCTTGGGCAGTTGATTAAAAAAAAGAAGAAGGCTTCCACATCTCAACTTGTTAGACTTGTGCTTTGAGTTTTCAACGTCAGCATTCTATCAGGATCCTAGATATCCTGTGAACTCTTGAAGGGAAAGAAGTGGGCAGCAGGGCAGTGCTGTGATGCTCTAAATGCTTCAGTAATTTTATTCCCAATTATAGTTTCTTATCCAGCCCTTTTTAAATGAGAATTTTACACTTGAAAGTTTCACAGAGAATAGTTGCATATTCACTGCCTAGATTATACTGTTAGCATTTTACTTCATCACATCTGTCTGTATCTACCTATCCCTTTGTCCGTCTTTCACCATCTTATTTTTGATGCATTCCAAAATAAACCTCAGGCATCAGTTTGCACATTTCAGCATTCTTCTTATTAACTAGAGTTCAGTGTGTCTGTAGTGTTTCAGATGAAATATATATACCATGAAATACACACATGCCTAATTGTATGTGAGTTGAGCTTGGACAAATGGATGTGCTAGTGTAGATCCTTGGCAAGATCTGAAACATTACCGTCATCAAGAAAGTTTCCTCATGGCCTTTGTCGTCTCCTGTGTTCTTTTGTGAATCTTCTCAAATGACAACTCATTGATTACTCATAGATGGTTTGTGGTTAATTTATTTCTTGAAACTAAATTTTGATGCAGGTTATTTTCACACTTAGCATTACATATTGTACAACACTTTCTAATAAGTTAATATTTTTTGGTTGGGATGTAGTTGCTTACAAATTTGTATTGTTTTTTTTTTCTGTGCAATGAAGTGAAGCTGTTATATGTGTACAAATGCCCTGCTTGGACCCCTCCCATGTCCCCCATCCAGGTCAGCACAGAGCACGAGCTGAACTCTCTGCTGTATGTACGGCAGGTTCACACCAGCTGTCTGTCTCATTTACCCAGGATGGTGTCTGTATGTCGATGCCGGTCCCCCAGTTCACCCTGGCTCTGTGTGCACATGCCCGTCCTCTGCATTTTCATCTCTCTTCTTGTCCTGCACGTAGTCCATCTGTGCCTTTTTGTAGATTCCACCCATGTGCTTTAATACGCAATATTTGTTTTTCTCTTTCGGACATACTTCACTCTGTGTTTTGTTTGGAGTAACTCATGGTGTCTTATTCCTGACAAATCAAAGTTCTAACAACAGTAACTTAGAATATCTGGCACAGATTTTCTTTGGCACAAATTACTTGCCAAAGAGTTGGTTGATTATTGTGTCAGGCGAGATGCAGGCACCTGGAAGTAACTGTGTTCTAAGAGGTTCTTGGGACTGATGCACCTGGTTTCTCTGGATATAGAGAAAAAAACAAAACAAAATACCTTTTTCAGGCCAGCTGTTTCCTGTAAAGATTTTATTTGAGGATGTATTCACTCCACAGTGGCTCAGTGGTAAAGAATCCAGTTGTTATGCTGGAGATGCGGATTTGATTCCTGGGCTGGGAAGATCGCCTGGTGAAGGAAATGGCAACCCACTCCAGTATTCTTGCCTGGGAAATTCTATGGACAGAAGAGCCTGGAGGGCTACAGTCCATAGGGTCAAAAAGAGCTGGGCACAACTTAGCCACTAAACAAATAGTCTGAGACTACAGACAGCACCTAAGCACGGCACACAGCGACAGCAGACTCCGCCCCGAGGCTGAGCTGAAATGTGCACTGCTTCTCACACGGCTGCCTCAGGAGCATGAAGCTCTGTCCTGAGATGTAGCTCCTGAGATAGCCCACGTCTACATGCAGCAGTTTGCGTCAGCTTTGCTCTCAGGCCCTTGATTCAGATTGGTCCTGACAAGTATACGCAGCTGTGGAAAACCTCCACTAACCAGACCGCAGCTAGCTTGAAACTCCAGGCTCTCAGAAAGACCTGTAGCCCCAAAGCAAAAATGTCCAGCAATGCCTTTGGTCCCAAAGAAGCAGTTTTTAAATATCCAGCAAGAGAGTAGCAGAGAAGAAAGAGTACGGTCAACTTTGGGCTTCCCTGGTGGCTCAGGGATAACAGTCTGCGTGCCATGGAGGAGGCTCAAGAGACACAGGCTCAGTCCCTCCCTGCTCCGGGAATATCCCACATGCCCCAGTGCAGTTAAGCCCAAGCACCACATGTGGTGAGCCCATGCTCCGGAGCCCGAGGTCCGCAACGGGAGCAGCTGCCTCGGTGAGAAGCTGAGCTCCCAGCTGGAGAGGAGCTCCCAGTCTCCAAGGGGAGAGAAGAGCCTGCACACACCGAGGCCCAGTGTGGCCAAAGACACAAACAAATAAAGACAGTTTAAAAAGAGAGCAAGTATGTAATGTTATTGGGAGCTGTGAAATGCTCAGGTTGAATTCTCTGGAAGTGTCAGAAAACTCCTGTTTTTGATTTGCTCATGTTCGCCAGTCATTTTACATGCTTTAATAAAACACAAGACTCATTTTCTGAAAACCCACCCAGCTCCTCCAACTGTGACTTACATATAGATGGATTTTCCTTTTCCAGGAAATCCTGAATTATATACCATGGTTTGTTCAGCTATTTTCAGTGAGAAAAGTTCTCTAGAATACTGTGTGGAAATGTACAGTGATTTTAAAAATTACATCATTTGATAGAAAGTTTGTTTTCTCTCTCATAAGGGAATGCAGGAAAATAATAGCCCAGCAATGTTTAAAAGCACAGTGTGTGATCCTCAGAACCAAATTGATCAAATATTTCAACAATTGTCTCTTCAAAATTCTAAACCAAACACTGGCTCTATCTTGTTAGAGCTAATAGTTAACTACCTATAGGCCAAAAAAACATCTATGCCTGCATTTCCAAGCTATTTAAACTTGCTTTTCTCTGAAATCAAAGGACAGAATAATATTTGCAAACATGTGCTGAGGTCAGTTCTGATAAAATAACTTGGAGAACCATGTTTTAAGCAAAACATGAATTCAGGTTATAAATCTCAGTAACTTTCTACTCAGGTACAACAATATCAGGCTTCTACTTATTTTCAGTATTTTATCTTATGTGATTGGGGGCACTGGAGACATATGCCTTCATTTATTTTCTGGTACAATCATGTAACAGAGTATCGTGGGAAATGGTCACTGCTTCTTCCTCTTAAAATATCAAGGCCCAGTAGAATAGAAAGAGGTAACAGTGATCTTCTGTATCTTACGCAGTATTTGCATTTGTTATACAACTTCATCTTATAATAAAGGACCACCATTCATTCAGGTTTTATTGTATTTTCAGCTTCAATTAAAAATGTAAGATTGTAGCACAGGAGAGAAGTCATCAAGCCAGTTTCTGTGTTGCAATATAGCTTACCCTTTCCCTACATCCCGTCTGTCCTTGAAGGGTCAGCATAAAAGCCAACCATGCTGAAGCTTTCCTGCCTGCAAGAAGTCAGATCTCCACCTGTGTCTCCCTTACATGCGATGCATCCATATTGCATTGACTTATCAGCTTCAGTGCAGAGAAAGATCGTTATTTGTAGTAAGTCCCCTGCATACAAACCTTTAGGCTGAGAGCTTGCAGAGATGCAGGCAGTTTGGTCCATGTCAGGTGTGAGTAAGATCGGGACTTGCCCTCCATCTCCTGTCGCTGCCCGGCCTCCAGCTCGGCCGTCTCCACCTTCTTACCCTCCTCCAGGCAGGAGCTTGCCTGTTCACTCCACGCTAGCCCTCATGTGCCCACTTGTACTATGCTTTTCAAGGTACGTACTGTATTGTAAGATCAAAACTATTTTCTTCATTTTTTGTGTCTGTCTTTTATGTTCTATTTGTGTGAAAAGTGTTGTAAACGTGTTATAGTACAGTACCATATAGTTGATTGCTGGGTGCCTAGGCTGACTTTGTTGGCCTAGGAACAGAACTTGTTTATATGTAGGGGACGTATTGTACTCTGATTATTTCACATATTAGCCTCATCTTCCCAGGGATCTCATAGAATTCCTCCGTGAGAATTCCTGTGTTAGAACCCTATGTTATACTTTTGCAGATCCTAGTTTTTTCTTGCTTAGTGCTTTGAAGAGCCTTCAACCAATAAATATTGTTGGCTGATTGCCTGAGTATGAAGAGGCCACTTGTCTCTGTAAACATGGCTAACTTCATTCCCTCCTCTTCTAGCAACTCACCCCAAAGAGTAGAATTTACAGAAGGATTGCTTTTAGGCTAGATAATTTGAACTTTTATGTTTCTTTCCCCTTCACTTCTAAAAGGTATTCTTATGTATCTGGCCATGGTTTAGTCTTAGTATTTAACACTTCAGTAATTCCTTTCATCCACAGAGAACGAAAAGTTTTCCTAAAATAATTTCATTTCCCAGAATGATTCTATAAAGTGTGTTGGCCGCAGTTGTTGTCTAGGATGTAAGAAAAATCCAACACTGTGAGGTTCCGCTTCTGAGTGATTCAGGGGGAGAAAACGGACCTCATGCTGCCTTCAGTGCCTTCTGGCCAGCGACGTAAGAGCTTTGTGAGCTGAGCTCTTTGTCCCTGCAAGCTTGGATGTGGTCGGTAGTCTGGAGTGGAGGGAGCACTGAGCCGGAAGAGCCTTTTCCGTTTTTCTATCCTGCTTTTAGTCTAACAGCATCACATGGATGGCGTGTTCAGTAAAGGAAAGAGGGAGCCACAGTCAGTGCTGTGGGCGTATGTCCTGCACAGGATTACTAGTTGCTAACTCGGTGGCATCACCGACTCGATGGACGTGAGTCTGAGTGAACTCTGGGAGTTGGTGATGGACAGGGAGGCCTGGCGTGCTGCGGTTCATGGGGTTGCAAATAGTCGGGCATGACTGAGCGACTGAACTGGACTGAACTGAACTTGATGCACACAGATTTTCTGCGTCTCCTAACAACCTGGAAGATCTTGCAAAACCTAGACTTGGGTTCTCTGTGTTAGAGGAGGCCGGTGCTCTCCAGTTCTGCCCAGCATCTCCAGGATCCTGGATTAGTTTCCTGTTGCTGCTGTAACAAATCGCCACAGACTTTGTGGCTTAAAACACCGCAGGTTTATCATCTCCTAGCTCTGGAGGTCAGGCGTTTAAAATAGGTGTGCAAGGCTGTGCTTTTCTGAAGACTGTAGGAGAGAGTCTGTTCATTGTCTTGTCGGGTTCCTGGAGGCCACCCATGTGCTGAGGCTTATCGCTATATCTATCTGGTTTTTAGTTCTCTTGGCATGTCTCCTTTGATACCCCAGCCTCCTGTCTTCTGTTTTATAAGAACCTTGTCTTATAGGGGCCCACCCATCTCTCCAACTTAAGATCTTTAATTTATTCATGTCTGCAGTGGCCCTCTAGCCACGTGAGATAGCACTGTCACAGGCTGCAGGGACGAGGAGTGCACATCATCCAGGGGGAGGATACTGTCCTGTCCACCACACCCCCAGTCTGCCCACGCCCCCCAGGGACATATCCGACCGCTTCAAGCTGGGACCTCTAAAGTACTGAGGAACCACAGAGGATTTCCAGTAACCTGGAACTGGACATTTATCCAGTGAATAAGGTGGCAATCTTTTAAAAACTGGCCTTTCCCTTCCTCTCTTCAGAAATCACTGTCTATTGGTATATCTTGTTTTATAATGTCATATTTAATAACTTAAAAAACAAACAGGTCTTCCTTCTCTCTTGGCCTTTTTTCTGTTTTTGTTCTGTTTTTATTTTACCCAGCATTATTTGATATTGCAAGTCCTTTTCCCATTGATATTTTCTTCTTATCTCTAGAGTAAACTTCCAGCTCATCAAGCCAGTTCTCCCCTCTTTGGCCCCGTGATTATTAATCTCTCACACACTGCTTCTTTTCCCCTGGGGAATTTTTGATTCCATTGTGATTTGCATCTTTCTTCCCCATTTCTAAATCTTTTCATGTAACTTCTCTTCACCCTATAGCCCTACCCTCACAATTCTCTTATCTCTGTCTTTTTCATCTGACAATAGAAAATGATGTACATTTTGAACTTGTGACACTTCATTTATTACCAAGAACATAGTATAATATCCACTTTTACTGATAAGAGTGGTAAAATTAATGTCAGAAATACGGAAGCTACTTAGTAACCTAAAAGCTGAGAAAAACTCATCCACACAGAAAGGTACCTGAAGCAGGAACAAGCTGTCCATCTATTCCAATAACTATGGAGTTTATTCTTCTGACCTTTCTTACTATTGTTAGTGTAAATAGTGTAGCTAGTAAAATAAATTGGACTTCTTTCTACTTAATTCATGGGTAAGGCTGTTTTAGAACCGGTGAATATGTAAGGATCCATAAAACCAGGGTATACAGCTGGTTCTCCAAGGGTGGTCCCCAGATCAGTAGCATCCACATCACCTGGGAACTTGCCAGAGATGCCAACTATTGGAGTCCACACGTGGCCTCCTGGATCAGCAGCTCTGAAGGTGGGGTGCAGAAACCTATGCTCTAACAAGCTCTCCAGGAGATTCTGAGTCAGTCAAGGTTAAGAACCATTGGTGTATTTGATTGTCACACACAGGGCTGGGGAGAGGGTTTGCTCTTCTAGGCCTAATTCTCTCAGTTTCTGAATTCAACTAGCCCCAGTGTCCAGAGGTGTCACTTCCAATAAACTATTCTTTGAACATTTTCGGTTCCAATAAGTTGTCCAAAGTCACCTTATTTCAACTCAGAAATGGTAATCTGGGGTTTGGTACCAGAAAGAAATAGTTCCTAGTTGCAGAGTCTACCCACAGGGCTTAAAACTCAAGTTGTACCAAACTAAACACAAATCTCATTCCTGGAACTCACCAACCTGTTCCCATCTCAGATAGGCCCACTTCCCATCTATAAAATGATGGCAGTTTCAATAAGTGTTAGTTACCAGCTTACTCCATGTGAAACAAAAAAATTCCACCCCTTCCCCTCTTCCCACACTATAGAGTCATTCAAAGTAAATTTCTTGCTCTGGAACTTGTTGGGACAAAGACAAAAATACAGATCAATGGAACAAAATAGAAAGCCCAGAGATAAATCCACACACCTATGGACACCTTATCTTCAACAAAGGAGGCAAGATATACAATGGATTAAAACAATCTCTTTAACAAGTGATACTGGGAAAACTGGTCAACCACTTGTAAAAGAATGAAACTAGAATACTTTGTAACACCATACACAAAAATGAACTCAAAGAGCAGAAATTATAAAACTCCTAGAGGAGAACATAGGCAAAACTAAATCACAGCAGGATCCGGTATGACCCACCTCCCAGAATACTGGAAATAAAAGCAAAAATAAACAAATGGGATCTAATTAAAATTAAAAGCTTCTGCACAACAAAGGAAACTATAAGCAAGGTGAAAAGACAGCCTTCAGAATGGGAGAAATTGATAGCAAATGAAGCAACTGACAAACAACTAATCTCAAAAATATACAAGCAGCTTATGCAGCTCAACTCCAGAAAAATAAATGACCCAATCAAAAAATGGGCCAAAGAACTAAATAGACATTTCTCCAAAGAAGACATACGGATGGCTAACAAACACATGAAAAGATGCTCAACATCACTCATTATCAGAGAAATGCAAATCAAAACCACAATGAGGTACCATTTCACACCAGTCAGAATGGC